>VYZX01000786.1:300870-357362 GCA_013401335.1 Brachypteracias leptosomus
CAGCTGACCTTCTCTTGGCACACACAACATCAGAAACCCCCATCAGAATGGCACATTGAAATACACCCTATTAAATACATCACCCTCCATCTTACCCAGTAAGGAAGCTGCTGATCAGCCATGAAGGCTTTTGGACTGGGCTCACTTTTACCATTACTTGTCCAAATCCTTTTCCAGGCAGTGTACTTATCATAACCATCTTTATGGCTAAGAAGAAGGAGAAAAGAAAACAGCAAGCAGACAGAAAATTGAGTATCTAGTTCATTTCAAGCAACAGCAGTTATTCTAAAATTAAACATTTTACTTAAGGACAGAGAAATAAGGCTGTAGGGAGTTTCTGCTATTAAAAAAGGAGAAAGTTTTGGTTCTTACTATAGCAATAAACTGCATCCTGACCACTATGTCCTCTTGATCATGAGCACACTTCCTGGTATCAAGGCTTGGACTGAGCCCCAGGGACTCAGTCTCAGTGGAGCTGGACTCAACTCCCACTCAAATGGGAAGGAGCCTGGAGCTCTGTGAGCCTGACCAGAGTCTTCACAGTCACCAAACCACGAGCTGAATCTGCTCACTGATTTGATGTTACAGAGAGGCAAGGTCTCCTAACTCACACTGCAAAGTGAATTTGCTTTGTAAAGGAAAACAGATTTACTTAAAGTGTTCTCATCATTTAAAATTCTTTTTAAAAAGACAAAAGCTGCTGCATTAACTGTACACACAAACCAGCCTGCCCAAAGGGACCAGTTTGGTTCACACTGCTGTTTAAGCTGATTACACAACTGCAGTTTTAGCACCAATATCTGAGCCTCACTGAATAAAGCAAGCACAGAGAACAAGTCTTTGTATTACATTTATACACATGACATTTCAACAGTTTTTAATGTCTGCCAAATTTTAATAAGCTCTGCAAAGACACAACCTTAATGGGCAGATCTACCTTCGGTAATAGTGGTCAAAACATTCGTTGCAGAAGTGTTCCCCACAGGAAAGATGATACCACCTAGATGTATACCCATTTTTAGCACATCTGTAACACAGAAGACATAGAAGTAGTTTTATGATACATGTTGGGGAAAAAAAAATAAATCTTTCTATTGGCAGTAACACATTGTAGAACATGAACAAAATATTAAGGACAAGCCAGGGCTTTATGTTTCTTTTGTGGAGGCTGACAGGCACAAGGCACTACAGCCACACAAATAACAATAAGATCATTGCAATTGTGTCAAACATTTCCAAACTAAGCAACACCAGATGCAAAGGAGGCAAAATGTACACAATGTGTGGTTTTATAGTCAGTCTGGCTTCCAGCAACCTCTCACTAACAATGGCCAACTGAGCCTATCTTTAGTACCCTCTAAGCAGACATTTCCTGAACATGAAATACATTTGCTCTTACGGTATGTGCTGTGACACACTAAGGGCTTGGCACACGTGGAAGACAAAGTCCCTCTCTGTAGGAACTTACAGTTCCTTTACTTTGTTCCATTTTGTTCCTATACTAGTGCAGGGGTGGGAGGAATCATTTAAATTAGTCTTTTTCTTGATCAATTGATTCAGAAATCATTACAACATCCCATCCCCAAAACAACTAACAAAACTATAAAGGCAAACCTGAACACAAAATAGATATTGCCTGTATTTTTCATGTGACCCAGTTGGCTGTGATTTTAGCCCAATGACAGAAACCCCCAAGGAAGCAGTTACACAATCTGGGCATTTATTCTTTATTACTCTCAGAAAGAAACATCCATTAGCAAAGATTATATTCATCAGACAAAGCAATTGCTCTTCACTTAGACAGCTCTCATTTAAACTCAGTGAAACAGTTCCAGAATAAATGCATGAGGTAAAAAGCACGAGGTAAAATGTAGTGACCTAAGCAACTAACTGAAATAGCCATGAAATGATCTCATCTCAGATAAATAATGTTGAAAGTATGTACTTGGGGGGGGGGGCGGGGGGAGGAGTGGAAATCAAAATATTAAAATAACAATTCAAAATGATGACTAAGCAGTATCTATTGTTTCCTAAACAAAAAACCCCATAATATCACCAATGCTGATTTCCCCTACAAATCTCTTATACAACACCCAAAACACTCAGCTTTCCTATGACAACATCCAGAATACATTGACCTCCTGCCACCAAGAACAATCCACGTAGATAACTAAATGAAGCACTGAATTACTTCATGTAATTGGAAAAGAAATAAAACAAGGCAAGTCTGTCTTAGTGAAGCAGGGAGGGAGGAATACTATATAATTACAGTCTGCCTGCTGCATAATGAGGTCTAACGTGTTGCTTATTATAGATACACCTTGCCAGCATCACGCATTCAGTACTGCCAGGTCAGAGTGTGGAAGGACTTGTGGAAGTGCACAGAGAGCCACCAACATCTCAAGAACAAAGAGACTGTCTCCCAAGACCTAAAATTTCAAGGTCAGAATCTCACCCAGGACTCCAAAGCTCTTTGACTTAGGAGTGACAAAGACCTTTCTGCAGTAAGTGGTGGTTTCATTTTCTATCTCAAAAGCAAGTTTAGCTTCCTCAGGTTACACTAATATGCTCTCACTTTCACAGAAGCAAGGTGTGTTCCAGAAGACATCATTAATGACATAAATAAGCATATCCTAAAGATATTCTATATCTGAATTAGCAGCTTGCAGAGTAGAAAGTTACCCACAACAGGAATAACTTGTGACGCTTCCCTGGCATCTCAAGACTCTTATTAGTACCTCTTGATTCTCCCCCTACATTTAAAAATGGATTTTTCAGAATACAGTTAAGATGCTAAACTCCAGCTGCAAGTTAAGAAAAGCCCATGGAAAATGCCAATAAAAAGAAGCAAACCTTTCAGCTGCACTGGCAAAGCAGACAGGACACGTCGCGGTGCATCCAGCTTTTTCACACTTCCTGTATTTCTTCTCTGATGCTTCATCATCATCATCTGCTGCTTCAGCTGCTTTCTTCTTCACCTAATAAAGAATAGCTGAAATCTGACCAGAAACACCACAAATGCATCTTCTACAAAATGGCATTCAGACAGTTTTGCAGCATCAAATGGTTAGTGGCACTAATGAAAATTTTTGTATCCATTGTGAAATAGCTGCAGCATGAAACAGCTGTCAAAGTAGGTCAGTTTTTCTACAAAAAAAAAAAAAAATCCAAAACCAGTAGGGCTGGAAATATCATTTAAAGCTAAAAATATCCTGCCTTAGTCTGACTGATGCCATTGAAGAAATTATAAGCAAAGCTTCTGGTTTAAATCGTATTTTAAGCTCCATCACGTGTGAGTCAAGCCTCATGTGTTCATTCTATTTCTCCTTCAGAAAAAGAAAAATCTCTTCTTCACATACTTATTAATTAGTGGCAAACTTATCAGTGCCTCAAATAAAATCTTAGGGAAGGCTTGGGGCTTTTTTTGGACTCCAGATATGAAGCTGTATATCAAATGTCTCTTCTGGGCCTGTTCTGTTGGTTTAGGCCTCAGACAGCTTTGGCTGAACAGAAATCTCTGACTGTATTTTTAACGTATCAGGTATTTACAGGTTATATTGAGCATTTATCTTTTCTGAATATTGCTCACAAATGAGACACTTTGCCCACTTATTGACAGAATTAACTAATTCTCCCTCTCTCTGGGTAAGTACTCCTTTACTTACCCACAACGAAGTCTGCTTGCTTTATACACATCAACAGAAAATAAAAAATATCAGAGTATGAACCCACGGGTATTTAAATTATTATAAATACCTGTCTTCCAGAACTCCTCAGAGGAAGGTTGTCTGGAGACTGGTCTGAAGAACATGCCTTTTTTTTCGTTCGTACCCTTCCAGTTGACATTGTATTCTTAAATCTGGGAAAAAAAAAAAAAGGTAGACAGCAGATAAGAAAAAGAATTACATTGCTTGACTTTGCAAAGCTGATCACCTGGGCAGCACAGCCACTCATAATACTGCTGTTGGGAGTTCTTAACTAGGTGAGAATCTCTTAATTCAGGAGGAAAATGAGAATGAGGCATTAGGGGAAAGGAACAATACTACTATTTTAAACTAAATTTGGAGTTAAGATTAGATCCTTGAGTACATCTTGACAGGCTGTTCCTGATCAGCATACCCTGGATTTCAATAATCTGATTTGCATTACGTGAAGACCTGGACTGGAATTTGGGTTGGCAAAGTGACTAGACTCCTGATGCAAGCTCTGAAGCAACCCTCGTCCTGAGCACTACTGATTTATTGGCAGCAAGAGAGCTGCTCTGTAAAGCATTTTTCCAAACAGCATTTGGAAACAGAGATGTTTCATACCAGGTGGACAAGCAGCTCCAAGACTTGCAGGCTCTCCCATGAAAGTACATCAGAATTTAAAGTCAAAACTGCAGCTGCACTGCAACTATAGGTGACTGGAAAATAGTATGTTAAGCATATTATAGGAGAACAGAAAAGGTTTATGCTGCAAGAGAGCTCTATAGCTGTCTGACTGCTGCAGTGGGAACGCAGAAAAGACCACAGTTTATCACGTAAGATGGAAAGCACAGAGTGTGAGAAAACACACCACAGAAACAGGAAAGCATATTTAAAATGATATTATCACAGGCATTCCTTTCAGAGGAGCTAAGACACAAATAAAGAGAGCCTAGAGGAGGAATTAAATGTAAATGTGCCCCACCACACACAGAAAGGAAGTGGAAATAAAACCCTTATACAGCACTGCATCATGAATGTTATCTAGTTGTGGTAGGGGTCAGTTTGTAATTATTATTTTTCTAATATATTTGAGACTTCTCAATTCTTTCTGTTCCAGGCTGCATCTTTCTTGTTCAAGCTGACAGTGCTGGACATGGTAGCAGTAGCTTTGTTCTGGAATTCTGCTCACAGCAAAGGTAACAAGAGGAGAGAATGGGCATTTTTACAAATTTTCAAATTAAGCTGATGCAAATCAAGAGAATTGGTGCTTCATTCTCCTCTCAAGATAGAGGAAATTGATTCTGGGAGGTGAGAGAGAAATCACATGATGATATCCACATCAGTGAAAAACTAGTTCAGACAACTCAACATAAAAAAAACCATCTTCTTTTTTCATGCAGCTCCCCTCCGTTATAACTACTTAGAGGGAGGAAAAAAATACTTAAGTGAATCTGAATTACCAAAAAAAAAAACCCCAAACCAAAAAAAAAGGATGACTCCACCTAACTTGCCACCATATGTGGGTGGATGAGGTTGGAGAGTAGAGAAAGGAAAACCAACCAGTTCTGTTTACACAAGATTTCCCTGGACTCCCATGTAACACTTCAGGAAATGGTGGCTTTTTTTCCTCAGGAGCTTTCCTCCTGGCTCAGTGGCACAGCAGCACCTCTCCAGATCACTTCTGGCACCAGATAATCGTTCCTACACGCTGCTGCCTTCACCGTCGGGGCCTACGAGCCACCTCAGCACCGAGCAGGGCACCAGGAGACCCGTTCTGGTGACTCCCAGGCGGTCCCTTCATCCAGGGAGGTAAAAGGACACGTTAGAAACAGAAAGGTGGCAGTTATCCATCACTGAGACGGATGGTAAAAATACTGAAGAAGCAGAGAGGCCCCCTGTTTGAAAGGCAGAGGCCAGCCATAGCCTCACGAGGATATTTTTGCTGTAAGCACTATGGGAGGGGGAAGAGGGAGGTGGGGAGAAAGAAAAAGAGATCAGCTTATACATATAGCTGCAGCAAGGCCATCGCTTCCAACTCTGCCACTGTCCCCACTTCCCCTCCCAACACAAACAACATCCCCCTAAACAACCCCGCTAATTTGTAAAGAACAAGCAAACACCGCTCACTTTGCTAAGCTGCACATGACTCTGCATCCTACAAATATTATCGTATTGGCTGGGAAAATAAGCCCTTTAAAAGGGGGGAGAGAGAGAGAGAGATGCGTAATGTGCCGTCACATTCTATAGCATGTCACCCACCCATGATGCGTGGCCTATACGGGGAAGCTTTGTGGGGGTTACCCCTACAGCTGACAGCAAGTTTAGCTCTGGGGGAGGAAAAATAATTTAAAAAATAAAGAAATAATACACACACATAGACACCGAGAGAGAGGGCGAGGAAGGGAAGCAGCTGGAGGGACACGGGGAGGTGGGAGCAGGGAGTGCGCACACGTTGAACTCCTCACCCCGCCGGCCGAGGCTGACAGCCGGCTGCGGGAGCGGGGACCGGGGGTCCCCGGGGAAGGGGGTGGGTGGCACTCACCTCGGGGCCGGGTCCCTCGGGGGCCGGGGGCCACATTCACGCGTGTCCGCGCCGCCTCCTGCTAGAGCTGCGGTGGGGAGAAAAGGGAGGAGAAGGGAAGGGGGGGGAGAAAAAGGGGAGGAAGCAGAAGCGAGGAGGTGAAGACCGGGACAGCGCCCGCACCTGCCCCGCCAGCCAGGGAGAGGGTTCGGGCGGTCCCCGGCAGGCGCTGCAGCCGAGGGAAGGGCTCACTCACCGCCATCCCCGCCGCCATCCTCCTCCTCCCCGGTGCCGTGCACCCTCAGCCCGCCTCCTCCTGCCGCCGCTTCCGCTCTCCGCGGTGCGTAGCGACGGGGAGGGCGGGGAGGAGCCGCCCCGGCTCCGTTGGCACTGCCAGAACCGCAGGTACCCACCCGGAGCGACCGAACCCCGCCGGGTCCCCTCTGCTTCTCACCCTCGAGCTCTGCCCACGGGTTTCATAAGAGAGAAGCGCCGGTATCTACTTACCGGGCTCCCCGGGGCCGGGCAGCCTCCAGCGGCTTCCCGAGGGGAGTCCCCGTCGCTCCCGTTATGCCGTTAGCGGAGCAGCTTCGCTGCGGGGAGGGCGGTCTGGCTGCAGCCAGCGGTGCCAGGAGCTCAGCACAGCTCCTTTTACGTGCTCTCCACGATAAAATCTCTTAAGATCAACTCCATTTTTATTTATTTCTAGGAAGTAAGAGCCAGTCCCGCGCTATTCATGGGGCAGGGGGGGATTTTTCTCTCTTTTTTTTCCACAGCTGGTGACGATGGAGGGCTCGGCAGATGTGTCCGGGGTCGTGGAAAGCTCAGACGTTGGGTGCCAGGGAGACAGAGTGGTGACCGAGGAGGAATGGCTGCACAAGTGGGAAGTGGGGAACATCGGCTTTCACAAGGAACAAGGGCACCCGTACGTACCCTCACTGCTCACCTGAGCTGCTTAAGAAATGCTGTGAGGTGAATGACTTGACTCAGCCCAAAAACTCTTCCTCGAAAATGGAGCAGTTACAAAAGGGAAATTATTTTACACAGGCACAGCTTGAAACTAAAGAAAATACACCTATTTTTGTGACCTACATTTGCCAGAAAAGGACAGAAAAAGGAAAGGATTGAAATGAATTTAGAGCTTTTAGTCTTGAATCAGGTTTTAAACTGTAAAGTTTGGGTAGCCTGGCTAAAAATCTTAAATTTTCTGGTGCAGAAGCTCTGTGCTGCTGTTTGTGAGTTAAGGAAACTGGGGCCTAAAGCAATATGCAGAGAGCATCAGAGAATTATTGTGCACTGGAAGACAGCAAACCTGTGTAGTCTGTCACCCAGTGAAACTTTTATTTAAGACCTGAGGAGGTTACTTGATTGATACAGAAGTTTATTAATCATTCTGCTTAAGCTCTCTCTTGTGGCCCTTATAGAGGTGGGTTGGTTGGTTGGTTGATTTATTTGGAAAGACAAACAGAATAAACAGAAATGTGTTCATTTCTAACAGAAATTAAATTTGCTTTCTTTCTAAGTGAATGGAAGGTGAATGTTTTTATTTTATATTTTTCTAAGGGTGTAGCACTGGGCTTTTAACTTGCCTGCACAAATACAGCATTAAGTAAAACATGTCTCTTCTTCTGCAGGCTCCTCCAGAAGTATCTGGATATTCTTCTAAATGGCAGGAGTGGACTGAGAATATTTTTCCCGCTTTGTGGTAAAGCAGTGGAGATGAAATGGTAAAGCAAAAGCACAGATTGTAAAGATTGTAAAAGCAAAAAATGTTATTGATGTGGAGAGGGAGGGAGAGGGGGAATTCCCAACCTTGTGTTGGCCAATGGAGATGTGCCATAGCTTGGCTGCTAGAAAAGCAGCCTCATTAGAGGCTGAAGGGAGGAGGAAGTTGGGCTTCATTTGCTGGCATTTCATGTAGTAGCCTGACTGGGATGGATAAAGACTAACCTGGAAGTCCTCCAGATTGCCCCGAGCTCAGCTTGAGGGATGCTGGATTTGTGACAGAAGTGACTGAAGTCATGCTCCTACCATGACTTGTTTTGGTGGCAATGCCAGCTTAAATCCCCCGCAATGAGGTCAGTTGTGCCAGAGCACATTTTCAAGGGACCATGTGACACTGGAAACTGAAATTGTTTGGGCTAAATATAACTTCCTCTTTTTCACATTTCTTATTTTACTTTTACTTTTTTGGGTGAGGTTATATTTATAATTAGAAGCTGTATAAGCCAGTGTTTTTTCTTGGAGGAAGGGAACATAAACCAAAAATCCCTGACTGAACTGCATCCTCAGGGAATCCAGTTAGTCCCAGTTACCAGGTTTTGTGGTGGTAACTGCTGTAACTACGAGGCTGATGGCAGACTGCTGCACTTCCCAGCAGGACTGTACTGTATTGCTGTAAACTGAGATGAACAGTTTCTCTGTGCAATCACCTTTGTTTTCATCAAGTTCATAGAAATAAATGAATAATCCATTGAATCTAAGTGCAGCCTGTAAATCCCTGTCAACTGTATGCTGAGTGGTGCTAATTTAAGCTCAGATCATGGAGTGGAGGTGTTCAATAAAATGTGAACACTCCAGAAAGCTGGGATTAGACATGCCTGTGCATCCTAAAACCAGGTTTCCATGATGGATCAATGCTGCATGGGATAAACACTTGGTGATGGCCCAGGCTGCTGGCCCCATGTGAACTTGGGACCTCTCTCTGGTGTGTGCAGGCTGGCGGACATGGGGCACAGCGTTGTTGGTGTGGAAGTCAGCGAGCAAGCCCTGAAAGAGTTCTTTGGAGAACACAACCTGCCTTACAGTGAGGAGCCAGTCCCAGAGATTCCAGGAGCAAAAAAGTTTCAGGTGTGTGTGCTGAGTTGTGAAATAATGGTCTGGTGTGGTTAGTCAGGCAATGCAGGCCTAACCCAGCAAACAAGTCATTCTGCTTTTATGGCTCTGTCTTACTGGTAATGATTCACTTCTCCTGGAGGGGTCTGGAAGGAAGCTCTGAGTTGTGATTTTGGACTGAGAAGTTATTTTGAGCGTTTTACTTCGGCCTTTCCTTATGACATTAAAGCACCTGAATGTAAAGTAAATGTATTTTAAAATTGGACCGTTGCATGCCTTGATAGATGAGAACATCTCTGGAGGGGATCAGGAGAGGTACCTCCATAAATTAAAAATGTTTCTCCCAGTTTTTCCGCATTATACTGAAGAGTGTGCTTAAAAATAGTATGTGTGTATATTTTAAGGTGTAAAGTGTAAATATACACTTACAAGTGTATTTTTAAAGACAGTTTGCTGATAAATATTGTTTTCTTTGCTTTTCATTGTAGAGTACCTCTGGGAACATTTCTCTGTACTGCTGCAGTATTTATGATTTGTCCAGGTAGGAATACACAGTGAGTTTTACAATTCTCTGTAATCTATTATTACTTTACATTACTCTGTAATGTATTAATTCTGTCACATTATTTTATTTCAATCAACCATAAAGATTTGGAGCAGGTCCTCTTATTAACTTGTATGAGAAATGTGAATACCCCATCTCCAGCAAAACCTCACTTTGTTCATTAGATAATGATGCCAACTAAATATCTTTAAATAGGCTTCTTGTTCTAAGCAGTCTTGTGAAAGTTGTAGAAAAACATATTTGCTTTGATAGTAAAGTATAGTAAGTGTAGTAAAAATTAATTATCTTTAACATTATTGATGGGTTCTAGGAAGCAAGACACTAGCACAATCCCTTACTCAGAATAGCTTAGTACAAGTGAAGAGAATATACCCAGAGGTATAGAATCATAAAATGCTTTGGGTTGGAAGGGATCCTAAAAATCCTTTAGTTCCAACCCCCCTGCCGTGGGCAGGGACACCTCCCACTGTATCTTAGACAGCATTTCCTTTAAGTGCTAAATATATTTTCTCCCCCAGCTGTTGATTAGTGTATGCATAGGTAGGATGTACCCATTGATTATATGTCCCGTGCTTTACTTAACGTGCTTTTCTTGATGGGCTTCAATGACATCACTCCAGTGTATGTGACTACATGATATATTGTCAAGCACTGACTCTGCAAGCGTTTTGACAAACATTGCTGATGTCTTCTGAAGGATTTTTAGTGCTAAAATGCCCTTATTTCTTAGTTCAATACAGTCTGCAGTTATGACTCCTGAAAAATGTTTCAACCTGTTGTGCTTGGTGGCTTCAAGCATCACTTCTCAGACATTGTGGTGGCTTTGCACCTGACCTCAAGTGTCAGCTAGTGGGGGAGTTTTGAAAATTACCGAGTTGTTCAGAGACTACAGGAGGACTTAGGACTCTCTGCCTTGGACAGTAATGCATCTGGAATATTTATTTGTCCTCAGAAATTTCCTAGTGGTGTTGGTGACAGGCGTATTTAAATCTGTCCTAAAATGTCCTCCGAGCTAGGCTGGTGCTGGAGTAGCTGGAGATTGGAGAACATGCAAGAAAGCTGCTTTGTTTCTGGATTTCTAATGTATCTTGTAGGAAGCTGAAGGTGCCCAGGGTCCTGCACTATAGTTCCCTTCTCTTGCAGTTCTTAGTCAGATGTGATTTTCCCTAAATTTGGTGAAATTTTGTATGTTTGCTTGCTTTTCTTACAAACAACTATCAGCAACAAGGATCTGTTCCGTGGCTATTCAATAAGAAGGAGATCAAGTCTTAATCTTTACTTGGGTGGTGTAAATAGGTAGTTTAGGACACCAGGACGTGGTGTTTAAAATATGATCCTTTTTTTTGTTGTTTTGCATCTGCATAAACTGGAAAAAAAAAATAAATTCATTACTAGAGTCCAGAGTCTTAGACAACAGCTGATGCCAGTTGGTTTGAACAGTGGATGTATAACTAGTCCTGGGAAGCAAGTGCCTTGGAGCAGATGGGCTGTGGATGAACGTGACTTTGTAGATGCTGCCTGGTTCCCTCCCTCCTTGCCCCTGCAGTGTAGCTGCTCGTTGTGTAGATCCCTAGAAATCCTCCTTGCTGTGAATTGACAAGTTGCCCAGGGATTGCTTAAGCTTCTCAGTTTTTGGAAAATTCGGTTCTAAGTTTTGTAGCAAGTAGCATGGTGGTATTACACTGTGAAATAAACCCAAAATAGGTAAAGAATGACGTTTTCAGTGCATATTACTGGGTCTAGTACAGAGTTCGTCATTCACAAAATAAATTGGCAGAGTCAGGTTTTGGATGCAAGGTCTGTACTGGGTGCAGAAATGGTGAAGGTATGAACCACATTGCAGCAGATACCTGTGACTGGAAAAATGCACACACTCTGCTAGTTTCTGTGTACAGACAATTTGATTAATTACCCAGTAATTATGGAAATTAAGCTTATTTCTCTCTTGCTGAGGCTGGCCTGCTGACCAGTCCCTTTGATCTCCATTAGCCCAGCGCTCATTAAAGGAGAACTCAGAGCGCTCCTGACCTTTGTCAGAAGGAGACCTTTCAAAGACTCTTGCTAGTTAAAGAGTAACAGGAATTACTGCTCGTTATGGGAGCTCTGGGACATATGCAAAACAGTTACATTACACAATCATTGTACCTCCTTATACAACTATAGCTGCAAGACTTTAAAAAAAAAAATTGCATTAACTGAAACTACAAACATATGCAGAGAAATATATATAACATATGCAGAACATGCTAGTGATGCAGTGAAAGGTAGACCCCAGAGGAGCACTTCCTCACACCTTAGCTTCATCCTGGCTGCACATCGGGATGAAAGACAGGCTTGTACCTTTTCTGACCTTTTCCTCATGGCTTGGTTCTCCTCAGAAGGAAATCAGATGTGCAGACAGGCAGGGAGCACCCGGGTGCTCAGCAGGTCCTGAGATCTGGGCAACCAAAAGACCAGGACTAGGGGAAGGCCACAGCATGAGGCTGCCTGCAGCTTTTGATGTCTGTAGGCCCTGATTAAATCAGTGGGGAGTAAAATACATCAAGTGCTTGTACGGAGCCACTGCCACCATTCCAGTTAAACCAGATGAAAGCTGGGAAGAAAAACCAAGTGCAACAAACTTCAGGAGCTTGCCTGAGGTCACACCACAGACTCAGCTATGCAGAGAGAACAGTCTCCAAGCCTCAGGAGATCAAGTTTGTCACCTGCCCCGCTAGACTTTGCTTTGTCCCCTTTGTGCCCATTGGATGTTTAACTGTCTCTTTGAAAACTTCCTTTCATTTAAGAGGCTGGTTATTTAAATTAGCTGCTTAGTCTCAAAAAAGTCAGGACTTGAAAGTGTTATCATGTCTCATTCCAGCAGAGTGGGAAATGCAGGATCAGCTTCTAAGTTAGATGCCAAAGTCTTAGCAAGGCTGCTGCAGAGAAATGAGCAGCAGGCAGGGAGGAGAAGCTGTTGTGGTTTAGCCCCAGCTGGCAGCTCAACACCACACAGCTGCTTGCCCACTTCCCCTTGGTGGGGTGCTGGGTACAATCAGAAGGGGAAAAGTGAGGAAGAAACTTGTGAGTTGAGGTAAAAACAGTTTAATAATTTAAAAGAAAATAAATTAATAGGAAAAAAACCCTCCAATGACCAAGGAGAGAGGAAAATAAAACCCAAGGAAAAACAAGGGATGCAGATGAAAACAATTGCCCACCACCAACCAACTGATGCCCAGCCATTCCCCGAGCAGTGGGGGACAAGTTTTATTGCTGAGCATGATGTCACATGGTCTGGGACATCCCTTTGGTCATTTGGGGTCACCTTTCCTGGCTGAGTCCCCTCCCAGCTTCTGGTGCCCCCCAACCTGGTCGCTGGTGGGTGGTGTGAGGAGCAGAACAGGCCTTGACTCTGTTTAAGCTGCTCAGCAATAACTCAAACATCCCTGAGTTATCAACACTGTTTCCACCACAAATCCAAACCATAGCCCCTTACAAACTACTATGGAGAAATGTAGCTCTACCGCAGCCAAAACCAGCACAGAATTGAGGAAAGAGGTGATGCAATTGGACTCTGACACCCTCCCAGCAGAAAGGTATTGCACCATCCCATACCGTATTTTTTCTAAGTAAGCTTTGAAATAAAATTATGCAATTTACATTATTACTACTTTACTCTCTAAACTCCTGTTTTAATACTTATCAGAAACAAGGCTCTTCCCTCTCAAATATCCTCATCTCTAGTGCCACCCTCACTGCTCTTACCACTCATCAATAAAGGCACTTCCCAATGATCCTGGCCATTTGCAGGCTTTGGGTGGTCACTGAATCCATCTGCCAGCATGTCCAGGAACAAAACTAATGTTTGTGGCAGTGTGAGGCTAAGGAAAGCAGCATTTTTTCTAACACTGAGCAAATTCCAAACTGAAGCTAACTCTCCTGGGCATGCAGCTGGGATCTGAGGTGTCCAAAATTGCCGCATGTGCTGAGTTCAATGGTAGTAAAGCAACGAGGCACCTTCCTTAACCCGTGTGTGAAATCATGTGGGTTTTAGAAGGTGGCCAAGAACCTGTTCTTGTGGCAGGTCCATGTACCGGGGGTTTCTTGGGTTCCAGATCATATTGTTTTGGATCATGAAAATGCTGGAATGCGACAAAAAGTTGGTGGGGAGTCTGCACAGCTAGCTGAAGAATCCTTGTGACTTCACAGAAGTATCTGAATAAAGATGAAGGTGCCTTTTGATTGTTTTTAAGCCTTTTCCTCATCTCCCTCTAGCTCAATAGTTGGCAAGTTTGATGGGTTTTGGGACAGAGGAGCTCTAGTAGCTGTGAATCCACGCGACAGACAACGGTTAGTGCATTTGCTTTGTTATTGTCTTTAATGCATGCAGTGACACATTTTTCCTCCTGCCACTTGTCAACGAGTCCTCTTTGATTTAAAGGACTAGCCTACACAAGTTCTGCTCTACCGCAAGCATCAGCTGCAGTCAGAGGGCTGTACTCTGGGTTTGTGAGCTTCCTTCAGGAAGCTGTTGTTCCTCTTGGTGGGAAAATATGTGGTTTGTTCCAACCCAGCAGAAGCAGAGCTGCAGGTCTCATCTGAATTTTATTGTTTCCTTTTCACTCCATCTGTGTCTCCTCTCTTCATTCTTTCTCCTCTCGCTTCCCTTTATTCCAAATTTTTGTTCTTGCCTGTAGTCAACCCAAATGGTTTATTCCACCAGGATTTTAAAATTAGATACCTAATCCTGAATTCACAATAACTTTTAAAGCTCAGTACCTTATTGTGTACTGTACACTCGACTGTGGCAGAAGAATACTGTGTTTTGTCTGTTTTGAGATGAATATGCAAAGAAAGATAAATGCTTGTTTATGAGGAGTAAGCTGTAACCTTTATTTGAGGTGTTTCATGTGTAGCGTGAATTTCATGCTCATGAAATTCAAACTATGCTTTGCTTAGTTTCTGTTCAGTTCATAGAGTCATGGAATCATAGAATGCATTGGGTTGGAAGGAACCTCTAAAGGTCATCTAGTCCAACCCCCTGCAGGAAGCAGGGACATCTCTAACTCGGTCAGCCTGACTTGGGATGTCTCCAGGGATGGGGACTCGACCACCTCCCTGGGCAACCTGTTCCAGTGACCAACCACCCTTATATTAAAGAACTTCTTCCTAATGTCTAACCTAAATCTACCCTTTTCTAGCTTAAAACCATTAGCCCTTGTCCTATTGCTACGAACCCTTGTGAACAGATCCTCCCCCAAGTTGCCTCTACATAGACATACACGTTACCTCTTTTGTTTAATATCTTGAATGCTGTGCTTGAATGTTTGTACAGTTCCAAAATAATAAAGCATAATTTTCTCCTCGTAGCTATGTCAGTTTGATGATCAACTTAATGGAGAAAAATTCTTCATATCTCCTCGTTACGGTTTCATACGATCCAAACAAACACAAAGGTGAGGACTTTGCACTCTTCAAGTTTTGATGTGTGTGCTTCAATACAAATTGTATACAGATGTGAAAGATACACTAACATCTTCCTGAGGTTTTTTATCAGCATAACTTTGTCAGCTGATCACACCGATACAACTGTGTGCTAAAAATTTCAGACATTGACCAAGCTTGAGACTAAATTAGCTTTCTCTGTAGCATTCAGACATGCTAAGGCTTTAGTGGAGCATATTAATGATTAAATGAAACTGGAAGTGTAGCTATGACATTGAAGCTGGAAGAGTGAATGCTTGGAGCAACATCCTGCCTGGCCTAAGGAGCTTGTGGCACTCCCAAGAACATTGGCTTCATTCTGTTTACCCAGTACTTGCAACCATCTTGTGCCTCCCACCCACTGCCATGGTCTGAATATGCTTGGAAGAGGTGAAATTCTGTAAAATCATAAAGGATTTTTTCCTTTCATAACTTTTATTACATATTGAAGTCTGAGGTATTTTAAAATATTTATTGCTAATTATTAACTGTCGAAAGAGATTTCTTGATGCTTTTGGGCACTTCAGCATAATTATCCCTGAGAAAATAGGTCCTGTTATCATAAGCAACACTAGTTTAATTCATTGCTCTCCCTCTCCCATTATTCAGCTTTTAGCTTTAATTATGCCATTGTAGTATAATGAGATCGTAGGCCAGATTCACACAGCGTGCTGGAAGTGGTTGTATCCACAGCATGTTGATGACTTCTGACAATGTGGCTCCCCTGGCAACAGCAGCAACACCTGAAGCTGTTGGTGGCCCACCAAGGTGCCACATACCCTTGGATGTGGTCCCAGTGGTGGGCCAGGTGCTGTGAGCAATGGGGCTGGCTCTCCTGCCGCAGTGTAAATATTTGTCTCCTTCCCGTATCTTCTCTCTGATCACCTTCACCCATTTTCTTTCAGGCCCACCCTTTTATGTTCCTGAATCTGAAATTAAAAGCTTGTTTGGTAAGTAATATTTCAGTTAACCCTTAGGAATTTTTATATAAGTATTTATATGCTTCTGCCTCGCCCTGTGACAACTGATAGAGTCATTTGCTTCTTATCTAAGGGGTGAGGAAAAATAGCAGGGAAAATAAATACCATTTAGCCATAGGGATTTTGCTGTCAAGGAAAATTCCCAGCTCTTCAAGCTGAGGTTCTTCAAGATTTGAAGAAAACCCAAGAGGGAGATACTGTCTCCTCCCCTTGGCCTCTGTTCATTCTCCCAGGATTCATGCTGCACTCAGTGATCTTGCAGCTGCACTCTTAGTCCTGTTTCACTATCTTCTCCTTCTCTGCACCTCATCCCCAGCTGGTTTTAATACAAGGCCTTTGCACACCAGCTCTACAGTTTCTACTCTACTTTCATAGCCAAAGAAGAAAAATAACATGTCATGTGAAGAATGTGCTACATGTACAACTTAAATCCATCAAAATAATGAAACTCAACATTGTGGCAAGAATTTATTTGTAAAAATTCCTCCTGATAGGCTTTGATATTGCACTTCTTTTAATTTACCTCTTCTGAGACCCCAGCAGTGTGTGTGCAGTGAGTCACTGGCATGGGCAGTTGAATCCCAGTGAAAAGAGACAGGTAAATTTTCCCCAGTGTTTGTGTCACTGCATTAGGGACTGTCAGGAAATCTGTGGATAAGATTTTTATTTTTTTTCCCTGTCAGTTTGCATTTTCTAGGACTAATCATTTGGTAACGTGTTACTCTCTCCTCCCTTTCAGGCAACCACTGTGAAATTAAGTGTCTTCAAAAGGTCAATGACTTCTCAGACAGACATAGACAGTGGGGACTGGATTATTTTCTGGAGGTACTATATATACTAAAATGTGTAGCCTGATTAAAATTAATTACAGTAACTTAACTCCCACCTTGCTTTTATTTTTATCTCCCCTTTTAAAATGAGACATGTTTGGGGGCACTCCTAAAGCAGGCTCCAGCCTACAGAAAAATGCCAGTGGAGCATTGTTGTCCATTTTCCTTGCAACGTTTTGCTCTCCTACATAACTGCCTTCAGTACATTGAGATGTACATAGCTTTTCTTAAACTCCAGGCACAAAGAAGCATTTTTAAAGTGTTTTTTTTCCCTCCATATCAATTCAAATCATCGGAGCTGGGAAGCAGCAGTGTTCCTGTTCCTTTTTTGGCTGTTGCCAGTCGATGCACGGTGCTCCATGGGTTGGTCTCCTCAGCTTGCAGCCCCAGGAGCAATGGCAGCAGCTGCTCAAAGAGTGTTTCCTTCGATGGTGGCCTTGTGCCAGGCTGGGCAGCTGGCACTGAGAGGGCTGGGGAGCTGGCACAAGTGGCTTCTCTCCGTCCCTGTTATGATTACGAGTCAGGAGATGAGCTGGCAGTGAGTGAGCAGGAACGCTTGGCAGCACCCGCCAAGGGGGAACTATCACCAAGCAGGAAAGAGAGGAGGGAAGCAAACTGGATGGCAGTAAAGGAGAGTCTGGGGAGAAAATGTCCTTGTGGTTACTCACGCGTGTGCTGCTCCCTCCCTCGAGAGAGCCCGCCCCGTAGCGCCTCAACCGGCCCACAGGGGGCGCCGTAACGCCTCAGCCGCCGCCCCGCCTCAGCCCGTCCCCGCCTCAGCCCCCCCCCGGAGCCCGGCGGGGATGGCGGCGGAGGACGAGGCGGAGCTGAACCTGCTGGAGTGCCGGGTGTGTTTCGAGCGGTACGGCCCCGGCGGGCAGCGGAGGCCGCGGAACTTGCCCTGCGGCCACGTCCTCTGCCAGGGCTGCGTGCGGGCTCTGGGCGGCCCCGAGCGGCGGCGGTTGGAATGTCCCTTCTGCCGGCGGGCCTGCGGCTCCGCCGAGACCAGCGACTGCCTGCCGCTGCTGCAGCTGCTGGAGCTGCTGGGGCCCGGCGGCGGCAGCGTCTCCTCGGCCTTGGGGAGGAGCGGCGGAGGGGCGGCCGGGCCGGCCCCCGCGGGCCTGGGGCTCCGGCTGGCGCTGGGAGGGTGGGGGTCGCTGGTGAACCCCACCGGGGTGGCGGCCTGCCGGAGGTCCGGGCGCCTGGCGGTGGCACACGACGGCAAGAAGAGGATCCACGTCTTCAGCCCCAGCGGATTCTGCCTGCAGCGGTTTGGGGAGCGGGGGGACGCGGGTAACGACATCAAGTACCCGCTGGATGTGACCGTCACGTCGGACGGGCATGTGGTGGTCACCGATGGCGGGGACCGCTCCGTGAAGGCCTTTAACTTTGAGGGAAGGGGGGTCCTGGTTCTCCGAGAAGGGTTCTGTTTGCCCTGGGGCTTGGATGCCACCCCCGAGGGTGAAGTAATCCTGAGCGACTCGGAGGCAGGGGCTCTCTACCGCTTGACGGCCGACTTCAAGAAGGGGATATTAAACAAGTGTCAGATGATCTGGTCCCAGCTGACCAGCCCCAGAGGAGTTGCTGTCTCCCAGACTTCAGGTGCTGTGGTGGTAATAGAGCACCTGAAAGCTCAAGGACTGAACAACAGCAGCACCCGAGTGAAGATATTCAGTGCAGAGATGGATCTGATCGGCCAGATGGACAGCTTCGGCCTCAACCTCCTTTTCCCCTCCAAAATATATACCACAGCTGTGGCCTTTGACAAAGAGGGCCGTGTTATAGTAACGGATGTCTGTAGCCAGGCCGTGATATGCTTGGGGAAACCCGAGGAGTTTCCCATCTTTAACCCTCTAATTAGCCACGGGCTTTCTTATCCCGTGGGACTGACTTACACAGCAAACAATTCCCTCGTCGTTTTAGACAGCGGTGATCATTCAATAAAAATCTATAGCTCCACATGAGTGGGTTTAGATGCTTGCTGCTATGGGGTCACGCTGCTTTTGGCCACAAAGCACACAAAGTTTGGTGTTAGGACGTGTGCAGGGAAGAGGCATTTGCTGGGCTTTGAGTGAAATTGCCCTCAGTGACCAACATGCTGTGCTTCCTGCATGTGGAATCACACCTGTCCATGGGAGAAGACCTGGCTGTTGCAGGCTGTAGTCAACAGTGAATAATTTGGCATTTTAAAACTATTCCATGCCATGACAACCGAACGTTTTTGGTACTTTTTGACAAGTCATAACAACAGCATTTGGAATGGAGTGATCAGAGACTGGAACCTGGGAGAGAAAGGGATGCACCGTTTGGTGTTTCCTTCATTATTCTTTGTTAAGTGTAGATACACCCAGGAGAGTGACAGAGTTTCAGTTTCCAGGATTTCTGCACAAGAACGGAGGCTGGTTTGACTCAATGATAGGAGAAATGGAAGCTTCAGTTCAAGGTCACCTGAACCCAGCTGAGATCGTTGTGATGGAAGAGCTGCCACTGATGAGTGAGTTAAGTGAAGTGAATTGGTGCTCAGAGCCTGTTTTTTCCATACTGGGGAAAGGCACTTCAGGGAGCACTCTTCTCTGTACTAGTTTATTCCCACCTTTATTAGGGTTGTACTGGAGCACTTGGTCTTCCTGTGTAATGCACAAGTCGTGTTGATTGTGATACACAGCAGATTTAAATCAGTTTATATTTTTCTTGAAAACAGTTACACTGTGGACACCAGTTGTGTTGCCTTATTGCACTGTAGAAATTAAGGTGTGTCTGAATTACTTTGGGAAGGATTTAACACGTGCACTAAAAGTCACTGCTGCATTTTTAAGCATTTACCTGCTGCTAAAATGATTACTTAGGAGCTCAGCATTAGAAGGAAGTTAGATATAAATGTAAATGTGGAGACAAGTAGGTTAAAATGTCATGAAACTTTTGGGGTAATTTATTTAGTCCCTAAAATAATTAATATAAATATATATATTATATATATTTATGTAATATTGCATAATTTATCTATAATATAAATATAATTTTTATAAAGATCAAATCATTAATATACATGAACATAATTTGAAATTCCCAGGTGATCTATCAGTAATTTTTAATCTGGCTCTTGACTTTAGCCATTTAATAACTGCCTGTCTTCCTGCATCAGTGATTTTACCAAATACTTCCTTTAAACTGGAGTGAATGTAGCCCTGTAATTCAGCCAGTGTATTAATCTGTCTTATGTTAACATTTATCTAAACAAAACAAATCTATTAAATGCAGCTATTTGTAATGGCTAATTGAACAGTGACCTGTCAATAAAGTGTGATTTGCTCACTCCTATATTGAATAATATAGTGAAAACTCCTCATATCTTTTTATCCTGAGTTTCTCTGTTGCAATCCAGTTTCTCTGTCATGGCTGCCCTGTAGATGGTTTCTTTTTTGTTTAGAGATACTCTGCTAAAGTTGTTGTAGGGGCGTTTGTGGCTATTGAAAAATGTCTGAACCTGCACATTTGGTCTTCTCCAGCTTTCTCTACTGCCAGGTCACACCCTAAGTACCTTTGGTGGGACCAGAAATACTCCTTGGCTCTTCAGTAGGAGAGCAGGACCCCTGAGCAGGAGCCCTCTTGAGGGGTCAGGAAGGAAATGTACCCAGAGAAGCAGCCCCCTGGATTATATATTCCTTTCTAGGTGCCAAGGAGACGTGTGTCTTTGAGGAATATAATATAATAACACTTCTTTTGGGGAGCTGCTGTATTTTAAATTGGATGCAATATAATTGTGTATTCATACATAATGAATAGTTGGTGGCAGTAGTGCTTCCTCTGAACTGCACCTTGCTGTGCACCAGGAGCTCGTTTTTCCTACCAAGCTCCTGGATGGGCACATTTCCTACCACCTACTGCTCTGGGGAGCAGCTTTCCAGCAGCTGAAATGTTGATTTTTAAAGATTTGATTCATGTTGATTTTAAATCTACAAAAACTCCCATTGCTGCCTGTTCTGCTCCTATCTTCTGTGCCTAGAAATTACTTAATATTTGGGGTTATGAGTGAAATAAACTTTGTGCCTTTATTCTGCCTACTTTGCTGTACCGTGTCCTGCAGTCTCTGCTTTACCTACCTATGGAAAGCACATGTAGAACTTTTTCTGTGGATGATGCAGCTGTTTTCCTGTGAAGCTTGGCACGTAGTGTTGTACAGCACTGCCTCAAAGAAACCCTGGGATTCTGTAGTCATTTGATGCAGGTACCTAAGCTGAGAAACTTATGATTTCTAACTCATAGTTAGAATTGTATAAACCCCTGTATTGAAAATTCTGAGCTCTTCAGCGTGTAAGGGAAAATGCAGCAGTAAATCTGAAACCTTTCTTTTGTCACACGAGAGAATTTAAGAGATCATGGGAGACAGAGATCCACCAATATGCTGAGAACACACTAAAAAGCCTTTGACTATATTTGGGTTGGAAGGGACCTTTAAAGGTCATCTAGTCCAATGGCCCTGCACTGAGCAGGGACATCTTCAACCAGAGCAGGTTGCTCAAGAGTCCTGTCCACCTCACCTGGAATGGTTCCAGGCATGGGGCATCAACCACTGCTGGGCAACCTGGGCCAGTGTCCCACCACCCACATTGTAAATAATTTCTTCCTTCTCTGTAGTGTAAATCTCCCCTCTTTTAGTTTAAAACCATCATCTCTTGTTCTGTCACAACAGGCCCAGCTAAGAAGATTGTCCCGTTTTTCTTATAGGCCCCTTTAAGTCCTGAGAGGCCACAATAAGGTCTCCCCAGAGCCTTCTCTTCTCCAGGCTTCAGTGATAATTACCATTGCTCTTACTTAACATTTAGTTTAGGATCTTTTTTTTTTACATAACGCTCTGCACCTCATACTTTTAACAATTTAGATTAAAACCAAACAAATATAATGGACAGTTTTCCCCTAATGCCATCTCTCCAGCCCTGCTATAGGTTGGTATATGTGCTGTGCAAGTCCTATTTGGTTTATTTTTAAGTGCTGATCTCAGGTTGCTGTCCTTGGGTATAAATACACCCGGGTGTGTTGACAGTGTTTAGGAATAAAGGAGGGGGGGAGTTTCAGAAATGTGTATTGAAATTGTGTCCTGGAACACACAGAGTTTTTGTTTTGCTTGTTAACAAAACCATTTTAGGTAAAGAATGTAATCAAGTTTTCAGATTCATGAATAATAAGAAGAAACAGATACAGGGAAAAAAAAAAAAAAGATAAAATTTACTTAATTTTGGCCATTGTCCAGTTGACCATCTGTCTATTCCCTGCAGCCACGTTGCTGTGCACATCAGTTTGAGGTTTATATTTCACAAAGCATGGACCTAACACCACCAGAACACTTTTTTCACACGATCTGATTTCAGGAGAAGAGACCTCCTGTTATGTCCATCCCCTGTACCACTAGGATTTATAGAATCCACTGTCCTACTCTAGAAAAGTCTGGTGGGAAATGACTCATGAGAGATTCCCTTTTGAAACCTTCTTATCAGGTCTATCATGCAATTTGTTGTCAGCCCTGCCCAGCCCCAGCAATAGTTGCTCTGAGTTGCCAGCTCATCCAATGCAGCAGGTTCTCTTGGCTTGGCCACTTGTGTCCAAAAGTGTTTCAATCTGAGCACTTCCAGGTGGAGTGAATGGCCACCAGCAACCAAGAGGCTTTCTTCTGACCTTGGTTTAACTTGCTGTGAAGGCTGCAGAGCCAGCACGAAGGCACAGACGAGGCCCTGGAAGCAAAGTAGAGATTACCACCTGAAATAGGTGTGTGCAGAGTTTGAAATTACCAAGAGAATCATAATTGATCTTGTCACATGCACAGTCACTGACTGTAAGGAGGAAGAGGCCAGGCAGACCTGAAATGAGGCATGGGTCTACCTCACTGGGCAGTGCCCAGCTATCACAGGGCAGAAGGCTGGCTCAGCCCTGCTGGAGAAGAGCTGAGAACATGTACTCCCTGCTTGACTTTCCTTCAGCAAACCCTTTATGCTGTTGAATGCGATGGGGAATCACTATCATTCCCCACACATAAAAATTCCAAATGTATGAAGCATAGAAATCTTTAAACTTGAAGGACATCAAACCCAAGACCCACTCAGCATTTTCCTTCTTGACAGGTACTGCTGTGGATCATCCATCAGCCTGGGGAGAAGGAGAACTTACACTTCTGTGTTTCTCCATCGAAGCAGGCATTGACCATGCCTGCATTGCACATCACATCTTCAACTTCATTATTTCAACTAAATGTGCTAATACTGACATGTCTCTATTTGATACTGTTAAATAAATGAGGGCTTCTCTAGTGTGAACCATCTGCTTCTCCTGGACAGCTTCAAAGCTGGCTGATACTGGAGAGGTTCTCAGTGAGCATGAGCTACACTTACGCCTTTTTCTCACCACTGCTTTCCAAGAGATTTACAGATATTTTTGAACCTGGCGGCCCAACCACTTTGAGGCAAACATGATAAAAATGTCCTGGCCCTGCAGCCACAGACAGGAGAGCTGAGAATCAAGGGAAGTCTTTGGCAGACTTGAGACTAGATCTTAGACTTCCCATTACAAGGTTGGTGCCTTAAGAAAGCAGGGAGAGTCTGTGTTTAATTAGCCTCTTGTCTGGGAGTTGCCTTCCTTTCTTTCCTGTGAGGGTGCCAGAGCCTGGAACAGGCTGCTCAGAGAGGTTGTGGAGTCTCCTTCTTTGGAGACATTCCAAACCCACCCAAACATGATCCTCTGCAACCTGCTCTGGGTGACCCTGCTTTAGCAGGAGGGTTGGACGTGATGGTCTCCAGAGGTCCCTTCCAACCCCCACCATCCTGTGATTCTGTGATTTTGGAAGTTTTGACATTTTACTGATGACCTTGTTACTAATTCCTTTGGTGTTTCCTACAATTCATGGAAATTAATACTTTTCTAAACCACAATGTATTCCTAGAGAATTGCTTCCAGTGTGCTCCACAGAGCTGTGTGGTTTCAGAGTTCTGCAATGCTCTGTGAGGAGATGTCCTGCTGGGAAGCCTCATTGCAGTGACCAAGTAGCTTATTTCATGTTGAGGATAGAAAGGAGGGGAAGAGATCAGCTCTGAAAAGGAGAAAAAAGCCAATGAAAGGTGTGTGTGGCTTAAGCAGAGGGCGAGCCCCACCAAGGCAGAGGGCACACCCACCCTTCCAGCAAAGGGAATGCATTCTTAAGAGGTGAAGCATTTCAGCCTGGAAAATGGACAAGATGATAAAGGCCATTGCCTCTTGACTTGTCTTGACCTCAGCCAGGGGAGTAACCTACATTTCCACAGATTCCCCACCACAGTTAGGCACTCTGCAGGTGGTAATCCTTAGGAGAGCTGTCTGTCACTCCCAGCTCTGTATTTGCAGCAAAAATCTGTGGGAAATGGAAGATTTGGAACAAAGTAAGCATTGTAGGGAAGTACACTCCCTATAACTGAATAAATACATATATAGCATTTTCCTAAAGTTCCCTCAATCTAGGTAATTGTTGTTCTCTGGTCACAGTTGGGCAGTGAGTTGGGTGAGAACAGTTGGGTCACTATATGGGCAACAAGTTGAGGTGAGAACAAATTCTGCTTTCGTGGAATATATTGGTTTTTGAATCAGGAAAATACTGCTGGTCAGAAGATTGTAAAACCATTTAAAATACTCTAGATATAGTTATATGCTTTGTAATTAATAAAGGGTAGGGAATTTTAAGCAGGATATAGGATTAGAAAGATCAAATTATAGCTGGGAGAATGAAATAATTTATTTTGAGAAATCTGAAGATGTTAAAAAGAAAAAAGAAAGTCCTTTATCAAAGCTTGCTTTTAAAACTTCAGAGATGATCTTGAAAGAACTATCACACCTACATAATCTGAGGAGGTAACTCATTACTGGTTTATGTTCCAAATATAAATAGATTTAAAAAAAAAAGAAAGTATTAATCACAAAATCACAGAACATTAGAATGTAATAATAAATTAATAATAAAGAATAAAGAAATAAAAAATAAATATTAATTAATGCTTGCCTAGCATTACTTCCTGAATAATAATGGCTATGGAATTTAACCAGTATTAACCAGTATTTTGTAACTACTGACCTGCATAAAAAGAAGCAAAGAACAATTGTGTCTTTTATTATCATAGACTAAGGAGCTAACATGAGAAGAAATAATGATGTCATTAAAGATAGGCTTTAGAAGAAATCTATCAAAGAGAATCAGACAGATTAAGTATTAAAAATTTATAACATCTTCATATGAAAAGGATGTTCCTGGCTCCCTTGTCACTGCCCTTAATTAGGTAGGAAACAGGGCTCCTCAGTGAGTCCTGCACCAACTTCCACTCAGCTTACAGCCTGAAGTATTTCAAATACGTGTATTAGTCTTTTTTTATCCTTATTCTTCCTTCAAGCGACTTGTTTGAGCTGGGGCTTGCTCTGTCATAAATAGTTTGTCTCTGCAGTCATGAGTACTGCAAATGGAATTGTCCACGGAAAGAAATGCTGCAGGACTGGGCTTGACGTTGGGTAGATTGAAGCTACTGCTGAGGTTTGCTCTGGAGAAGTCTTTGCAGCAGACTTTATTATGACAATTTCTGGGGATTCTGCTTCGGTGTTTTATTACCTGCTGAAAGCCCTGCCCACGTTTAGAATGTATTGTGTTAATTATGACTTTTCTTTCACCACTAGAAATCTTTTGCAAAGCAAATTTAGCTTTTATTTATTTATTTGTAACAGTTTTACAGAATCTTCTGACCAGCCCTTGCCTGGTTCCCAAGAGTCCCTCAGCCTGAGCAGATTGGTACCACACCTCCCTTTTGGGACATGTGGTTGCTCAACAACCAGCAATCTGGGACAAGACTCATTCTGGACAGGAATCAGTGGAGACCTTACACCTGAGCTGCTCCTGAAGAGGAGGTGGTTGGTCTTAGCCAACAGTTCAGGAAAGTGATGATGTTTTCATTGTGGTAGAGACTCACTGTAGGTTCTGGGTCCCAAGAAGGCTGTAGGAAAGGATTTCTAAGGTTGCAGGGTAGTTAGCTGCTTTTTGTTTCATTTCAGATGGAGGAATGCTGGCTTTTAATGAGCAGCTGAAAAGCACACCCTTTTTTCCCTGGTATGGCAAAGAGAAATTGAAGTTGGCCTGGGATTAGAGCTATGGGTCTATTTTATCACTTATATTGTGCTGTGCGTAAAGCTGTTCAGTATTTGGGTGATGTTAGGATTAAATTGCAGCTGATCCTATTCTTCTTGTGTTTCCACTGTGTCAGTGTTACTGAGATAAAAACCCAAACCAACCACTTTGAAAAAGTGTACCTTGAAAGCAGAAGTAAGTCTTGTCTTTTTTGTATCTCTTTCTCTGGAGAAATAAGAAAAGCCATAAAACTGATTTTTTTTGAAACATAAGTATCGAGCAATGGACTTTCACACTTTCCCTTGTGTTGAACTTGAATCTCAAGTCAATTTTCATGATGATAAGCCTCAATTTTTGATTTCTGAAATTCAACCATGTTGCCAGATTGAAGGGAGGAAACCTTGGATCACAACGTGGACGGTGGGAAAGGACTTAAGTCACTCAGGGACTGTGTTTAGGAGATGGGCCTGCAAGCTTCAGTACAGGAGAGAAAAGGGTGAAGGACTGCACAATTAAACCCTGTGGACTAACACTTTTAGGAACCCTCCTGCCCTGACTCCCCCTGTGCAGCTCCATTTGTTGTAGTGACTCTGGGAAAAACTTAAACCAGAAGTCACTAACTTGCAAGTCTCTGTCGTTTTTTGTGGTTCTCTGCACTAGCAGCAGACTGGTCCCAGTGATCCAGAAGTTCTCCTGTATTGGATTTTATGGATGACTCCAACAACTGGTTGGAGTTTCCCTGACAAATGCTGGTGTAGACAAACTACAGGAAGTGTGGAAGCCTGCATGGGCTGTCTGTGTTCTTCTGATATTTTTTCCCCTGTGAAGAGCCAGCCTTTTTGCCATGAATCAAAGAGGATGAAATTTGAGGTGATGTGACAACAAAAGACACCCAGTGCTCACACTGTTTTACAGTCTTCAATCTGAAAATGAGAGTGTGATCTGCTGCTGATAAATCTTCTTGTTGTTACTGTTAATTATAAGATGATTATATTTGGTCTGTTTTCTTCGGGCTGGGAAGAACTGAGGGGGAGTGATTGGGCGTTTTGTTTTCTAAACAAAAGACCTTGTGTTTTGTTATGCACCTTAATTAGCACCTTCAATACTTATTTCCACCTTCCACAGGATCTGATGAAACCTGTTGAACTCAGTGTGAATCTTCCTGTTGACTTCAATAGACAGCAAGATGTGTGCTGAGCTGACTTCCCTGTGTTTTAACAAGCTCAATTCCACCTCCTCTCTGAAGGCTTTGCTTCACTCAGCTTCCTTACATGCTGACCTCCTGGCACATGCTGCTCTCCTTCCTAAGCTATTTCAAGCAAGAGCTTTTCTTCTCCATGCTTTAGAAAGATAACACCCGTTGGGCTAGAGCCCATATTTGCAGGCATCACTAAGAAGTAGTTGTGTAAGGAGAAATTTTGGTTTGGCCAGCATGGTTACTAGCTCAGCTTAGTAAACAAGCTTGGTGGATGCACTCCTCCCTCCCCACCCTTCTCCTCCTCCCAGGGCAGAGCCCAGGTTCCGAGTTTCACCCAGAGTAGCCAGCAAAGTTCAGCTTGTCTCTGGAAGCAGAAAGTAAACCCACAAAGGGCCTGTGGCTGAGGGTGGGAGGGTTTTTAGAGGTTGGTTGGTTGTACAGTGTTTCCCAGTCATCACACTGAGCAAAACACAGCCTCTGAACGCAGCCTCAGCATTGTTAGACTGCACCCAGTACCCAGTACTGACTGGAGAGACCTGGAGGCTGCAGAGTCACTCCTTCTACCTGTTGTAAGGCTCACAGCAGCACTTTGCAAATGCAGAGTAACTACAGGTGCTTGTGAACTGGCTCCCTGCTCCCTTAGTCTGGATTTGGGGCTCAGAGTCGCGGGAGAACCTCAGGGATGTGCTGGAGTGATGCTCATACCAGACTTTCCTTATCATAAAGAGAGGCGAGAGCTTTAGGGGGAGTACTGGAGGGTTGTCCCCTTCAGTTGTTTGGGACCTGCCTGCTGATTTAAATTGGAAGTACCATCACATACCAGCCCCGGCAGTTGGTTGTTTCTTAGCAGAAGCATCTGATTTCTACTAATATATAGTAGAAAAGGGGGGGAAAAAGGAAAAATTATAAATCTCTACTAATTTAGCATCAATCCCTTTTCATAACTTAATAGTTGTTATATTAACCACAGGTAGGTGATCTTACTTTTCTAACAGTACAAAACTTTCCTTTTCCTTCCCTTTCCATTACCATAAACTATTAATATCACCATGATGTTTAAAGACTGTACAGTGGTAGGGTACAGGACAGGTTCCCTGCTAACATGGCATCTAATACAATCAAGCTCACTCTTAAATTAGTCCTCTGGTCTTCTGTGTAAGAGGCCACTCATTCCTCTGGGGGTAGAAGTTAACTCACTTTCAGCCTGACTATGTTCCAAGACACAACCACAGAAGGGTTGAGGTTGACAGGGACCTCTGGAAGTCATGGGGTCCAATCCCCTGCTCAAGCAGGGCCACCTAGAGCCAGGAGATGGCTTTTGAATATCTCCCTCCACCTCACTGGGCAGCCTGTGCCAGTGCTTGATCACCCTCGCAGTGAAAATGTGTTTCCTGATGTTCAGAGGGAACCTCCCGGGTTCCAGTTTGAGCTCATTGCCTCTGGTCCTGTCACTGGGCATCAATGGAATGACCCTGGCTCTGTCTTCTTTGCACCCTCCCTTTGGGTATTTATATACATTGATGAGATCCCCTCTGAGCGTTCTCTCCTCCAGG
The DNA here is from genome assembly GCA_013401335.1 of Brachypteracias leptosomus. Taxonomy (NCBI): domain Eukaryota; kingdom Metazoa; phylum Chordata; class Aves; order Coraciiformes; family Brachypteraciidae; genus Brachypteracias; species Brachypteracias leptosomus. The sequence continues at coordinate 329,626 of VYZX01000786.1, forward strand.
CTGAACATTCCCAGCTCTGCCAGCCTTTCTTTATAAGAGACATGCTCCAGGCCCTTCATCATCTTTGTGGCCCTGCACTGGTCTCACTCCAGTAAGTCCATGTCTTTCTTCTACTGGGGAGCCCAGAACAGGACACAGTCTTCCAGATGTGGCCCCACCAGTGCTGAGCAGAGGGGAAGGATCACCTCCCTTGACCTGCTGGCAGCTCTGCTCCTCACACAGCCCAGAATAAAAGGGCTGCATGAAAGGCAGTTTACACCCATTTGTTCTTGTGCTTCTGTTTCCTTGAACTTGAGTAGCACCATGCTTTAAACTGGCCTGAAAGGAAGTATAAACAGCCACATCCCCAGACTAAACAAACTCAGCTTTTCTAGTCTGCTCTTGCTTGATAATATCCACCACTTCCCAGTCCTCCCAGTAACCCTTTGGTGGGTCTGTTCCCATTTGAACTCCCCTTCCCTAAATGCTGTACTGGGTTTTCCAGGTGGAGTCTCAGCAATGCTTTTTACCATGTCATCCCTACCTGCTCTTCCACTGAAGGAAGTAACTGAAGTGACAAAAGCCCCAGCTACCTACACTTTCCTCATACCACTTGGATGTGAATCCAGGCTGAGCACCCACAGCCCTACTCTCCTCAGTATAAGCAAATTTAGGAAGGTATTTGAGGCAGGGGTGGAGTGTTTCCTGATGTGAAAAAGGGATGGTGTACACATAATTAACAGTGATAGCAACAAAAGTGTAAATAAACCCATCAGTGTATAATTTTTTCCCTGACAGCTGAGGAATGTGAGCTCAGAGCACACAACCAGCCCTCGGAGGAGGAGAGAACTATTGCCCATATCTGAGGTTAGGATTGCAGGGATGTTAAATTCCCTGCCAGGATGTTAAATTCCCCCCTGAGATGGCAGAAAGGTTCACTTTGCATTCAGAAAAAATTTCAGTCAGGCTTCCAGAGTGTAGGGAAAAGTATCTGAATGATGTACAGAATTATTATTCCTACTTTTCCCCTTTCTTTGCATCCCATCAGTTTCCTGGCCATAGCTGCATTAGTCTGGTTCTAAGCTCGTTTATTTCTATTAATATGATTTTTTATCTGTAGGGAGCAATGACCATTGAAGTTCCCAGAGTCATTTGAAACTATTTCTTCCTGCTAAGAGATAGGAGGTGGGGAACAGAGCTCCCTACCCTCTGTTCTTCTGTGAGTGGAGTGAAGTGATTATCCTCTGCAGAACAGCCACGGAGTTAAACGTCATTAAAATTGAGCAGCTCCTCTCAGGTGGGTCAGTCTCATCCCCTGTGCTGAGTGTTGGGCTGAAGTTTCTAAAAGTCCTACAATATTGTCTCAGAGGCAGGGAGAAAACATCAGCTCTGATCAGTGAAATTGCATTTGATGATTTTTCCCCTTCACAGCAAAGAACTAACTCAGCTTGATGGAGACGAGGCTGCGCCTGCCTCAGGAACACTCACTGTCCTCCTTCATCTCTGATCCCAGAGGGATCTGCTCTCAGGCACCCACCCAGGGTGGGTGTGGAGGCAGAGGGAGAGTCCCAGCAGAGGTAAAGCCAAACAAGTCATCCAAAACACATATTAGTCCCTAAGAACAGCTTTAGTCTGTTCACCACTGGAAGAGGCTGTGAGCCAACAGAGCCGAGGCACGTTCAAACTGCAGTGCCTGATAAAAGCAAGATACTGCACAGGAGTCTAAATCCACAGCTGGTGGGCACCTCACAGAGCTTGAGCAGCATCTCTCAGGCAGGATAATGTTGAGGTGCATCTATTCTGCATTTATTTATTCCCAACACTGACAATTAAAGCTACTTTTCTTTCTGAGCATCAGAAAAGCATCTGTCACCCCAGCCCCTTTCTGGGCCCAGAGCCTTGCCATAAACATGCTGGAAAGAGAGGATGATTTTCATGCCTCTAGCATAGCTTTAGAGACAGTCAGAATGGATCTACGATAAGACAGAGGTGACAAACATCCAGCCTGACTAATGTCCAGCTTGAATTTGGAGCAGAAAGGAAATGGAGAAGCAGCCTGAGAAGTGCCCTCAGCAAGGTCACTGGGTGAAGTCCAGCTCTCGGGTGCTCCTGTAAATTCACTGTAAATTCAGTGTACCTCTCCAGCAGGGTCACTGCAAAGCCCAGTGATGTGTGTGGGACAGAAGTTTGCTTCCCAGTGCACGACGACAGGCAGGCACTTGCTTCCCCAGATGCTCTTAAATGCATTTTATTCCATGAAGAATACAAGTTTGGGTGCATAACAGGACACTCATTCGTGTCCTGTCACAACCATGAAGTCCTCTTCTATCCCACCCTTCCAATATGAAATATTTCTCCCTTCTAGAATATCCAGGCCTCCTTCCTATATGCTAAATGCTATTTAAAAAAACCCCCACAACTTACTATCCGTTCTTCTTTTCCACCAACGTCAGTGGAAGATTTATCAATTATTTTGTTAGAGTTACAATTTCTTCCTACACATATTCTTAATGTAAGTCTAATATATCAGATAATTAACCTTAAAAATATCTGTTAGTTTCATTATACAGTATTTGTTCATTTTACCTCTTTCTCTCAGGCTGGGTGATGCTGTAATGTGTTTGAGTTGCAAATAAAGTTTTGTTTTCTGTTAATTCTGATTTTAAAATATTCTCAGTAAAAATTTGGAAACCCAAAGATAACTTTGATTTTGGTCAATCTTATAAAATACATGCCTTGGGTTAAATTTAGTAGTAAAAACCTTCGTTGTAGGCATCTTTTGGACTTCAGGGGCTGTAAAATGAAACACTTTCTCTTTCTTTGGACACTTGCAACACCAAAAGAAAACCATTGCTGTGCTTCCCTCACTGCTGCCAGCTCCTCCTCTTCTCCAACTCTGGTGACACGAGATGAAGTCAAGACGTGCCAGTGACAACATGCACCAGTCAGGCACAACAAGATAAGTGCTGGGGACACTGCTGAGAGGATGGATATTCATGGCAGGCATCATGACATTTCTCCCTGCCCTTCGCCAAAGAAAAGAGGTCAGTGGAAAGCTCTGCCCTTCAGGCATCCACTCTGGGGGCACAGCATTGCTCCCCCATTTCCATGGCATCAAGTAGAGCAATCAGTCCTGCTCAGAAGACATGGGCAGGCCTTCACGTCAAGTCACATTGTCTGTGTTGTGCCTTGGGAAGATGAGGGGCAGCTGGAACCTCCCACCAGACTAAAGCAAGGGGTGATATTTTCTTTACCTTCTTTCTGAACTGTGCATCGATGGGCAAAGGTATGGAAATGCTGAAAGGGAAGAAGCAAAAATGAAACAGATGAAAAGCAAGAGACAGACAAAAATTCAATCCTAGCCCTAGTAAAGCTGTAAAATTCCTGTTCACTGCAGTGGTGCATAAAGTGGAGGGCAGACAGGGACAGGAAATCAGGGAAGGATGGCTTCAGGTGATTTTGTCCCATGTTCCTATCTCTGCTCTCCTCACCCACCATCAATCTCCACTTTCTCCAGCTCTCATCTTCTCTCATTACTGAAGCAGTAAGCTGTCATTTCTCATCTGGTATCTCCCATCCATGCATCTGTCAGCACGTCTGGGGTAGCTGGCAGCTCATTCTTAGGGGATCCCTCCCCAGTTCCCACAGGGCATGTAAACTGACCAAGCTAATAAATGCTGACAGGTGAGAGACATTCATCCACAGAAGCCAGATATGTAAAGGGTTCCATATGGTAGCTGTGTTCAGCAGGGAGAAATGATGCCACAAGAGAAACATCTCATTGTCCTGAATTGTACCTGCTTCCCACAGGCCTTCACAGGTTGCTCTTTGGGCTAACTAATGACCTCATGTGGCCCCTATAACATAACTCTTCCTATTCTGCCATGATGCCAAAGGTTTGGGGGAGACCAGATATATATTCTGCTACATACATGCTGCCTAATAGATGCTGTCAGGTCATGGTACAGATGTTGCCAAAAGCCCTTCGAGAGGACAGAAAAACTTGGTGGAATCAGCACTTCATTCTTGGTGGTTGTTTTTCAGGATGTGAAAGAGCAAAAATCCTTTTCCCAATGACCTAACATTAACAAAAATAAATCAGGATTTCACAAAAGAGGACAGCTGCAGTCTGTATGAGAACAAACTAGGTCGCATCTCTCTTTTCATGCCTGGCTTTCTGTACCTGCAAACAACAGAATATAATTCACAAGCCTATTTCAGGCATTAGTGAAAATTTCTTCCCAAGACTCTTCCCGCAGCCAAAATCTCAGTCAATCTCATGCAGACTCCCTTTAGTTTCTCTTCAGCTAATCTGATTGTTTTTATTTAATCTTGCAATGATGTCGTTTCTCCACTAAGAGGTGGAAAACTCAGACGGAAGGGGATATTTTCCCTTCCATCTGATGGCTGTATTCTCTTTCCCAACAGCATCCAAGTTCCACTGACCAACTGCCTTTCAGCAGAGCCATTTCAGATTTCACACCTTATCTCGAGCCAGCGCTTACTTTGATCTGGGTTCTTGCAGTCTACAGTCATGAGCAGGATGTCTCGTTTCAACATCGTGCCTTTTCTGTACTCATTTAGCCAAATGCTTACGATGCATTTCGTAACAAACTTCATTCCTTATGTCTACTTCCACAGGCAAGAAATCCGTCTGCTCCAGCTTCTGCTAGTGACGTACTCCAGATGCTCAGCTCTATTTGGTAACATTTCTTTTTTGCTGTGCTAAGTGCTTCTCTCCTTTCCTTTCAGCATTCCAGCAAGCCGTGGCCATTTGGAGCAGCCAGGTCTCCACTCACTTGCTTTGCTGGCTGGAGTGCTGGCTTTTCAGCACCATCCGCTGTTTCCACCTGTTGGAAGGGTCTGCTCTTTCTCAGTGCAGCTATCTATTCATCATTTGTTGTTTAGTCCGTTCTCCCTACACTGGTTTAGCCCCAGAGCAGACAGGATAATCCCATCTGGGTTTGAGCCTGTCTTTTCCATAAAGAAAATGTTACAGACATCAGTGTTTTGCACAGGGATTCCTGGCAGTTAGCTGCATTGACAATAAGGACTGATTCTTTGGAAGATATTTTGCTGAATCTAAGGAAACACTTCTGGGGAGAAAACAAAGTTTTAACAGGACGATCAAAAAGGTTATCCTGAGGTCATAAAGCTGCCGCAGTTTTAAATACAAATCTTTCTTGGCTTGTCTACTGGAAGATCATCCGTCCTTGGAGCTCGTGGTCACCAACTGCTGTTTGTAATGCTTTCCCCTGATGTCGAACTCACCACCAGCAGATGGACACAACTCTGTCTTGTGGTGTTTGGGCAGGGACTTGTCAATCATGGCCTGTTGCTGCCTGGAGAAGCAGCACAACATGAGCAGCTTCTGCATGTCGCAGGCAGCCCTTCTCCAAGCGGGTGAAGCACAGGCTGGGGCAGGATCTGGAGATGTGTTACTGCTTCCAGGCCTCCATAATGCACCACACACATTCCAGTCAGGTCACCCATGGTAGTGCCAGGGCTGCCCCAGGCAGCTCCTTCCTTTCTACTTGAGCATTGCACATCTTTTGTAAAGCCGTGACATTTCGTTCAGGGCAGTTTGTGGGCTTTTCTTTGTTGCCTTTCCATCAGAGAATCACAGAATGACAAGGGATGGAAGGGACCTCTGGAGAGCATCTAGCCCAAGCCCCCTGCCAAAGCAGGGTAACCCAGAGCAGGTTGTCCAGGATTGTTCCCAGGTGGGATCTCTCCAGAGGAGACTCCACAACATCTTTGGGCAGCCTGGGCCAGGCTCTGACACCCTCACAGTAAAGTTCTTCACCACTGAAAAGAGTCTGGCCCCATCCTCTTGACACTTTAGATACTGATCAGCATTGATAGNGCCGCTGCCGGGACGGGGGGAAGATGTCGGACACCAAGGTGAAAGTTGCCGTCAGGGTCCGGCCGATGAACAGGAGAGGTAACGGGCGGCGGGGACTGGGGCTGGGGGCGCGGAGGCTGCGGGAGAGNCAGGTGGGATCTCTCCAGAGGAGACTCCACAACATCTTTGGGCAGCCTGGGCCAGGCTCTGACACCCTCACAGTAAAGTTCTTCACCACTGAAAAGAGTCTGGCCCCATCCTCTTGACACTTTAGATACTGATCAGCATTGATAGATCCCCTCACAGGCTCCTCCAGCCTCAACAGCCCCGGATCTCTCAGCCTTTCCTCCTCTCAGGGATGCTCCAGCCCACTCATCATCTTCACAGCCCTCGCTAGATTCTCCTCCTTGCCACAAGGAGCGCTGCCGTGCGGCCGGACAACCCGGTGCCTTCTGTACCCCCGGGACAGGCCCGATGTCCCCTCAGCCCCCGGGCGGGGCAGGCGGCGCGAGGACCGGCGCCACGCCCACTTCCCCTGCGCGCGTGCGCGGGGAGCGCGCCAGGCCCCCCTGCCGCGAGCGGCCCGNGGGCTGGCGGGAGGAGAAGCCCCCTCAGGCGCACACCCCCCCACACCCGCCGCCGCCTGCTCCTTGTCCCTCCGGGAGGAGCCGGCGGGGGCCGAGCTGCCCCGGCGTGCCAGGAGAACAGGGGGGTGCTCTCGCCATGGGTACAGCCCCCGCCGTGTCGCCTTGCAGAGCTGGACCTGAATACCAAGTGCATCGTGGAGATGGAAGGGAACCAGACCGTGCTTCACCCTCCGCCTTCCAACACCAAGCAGGGAGAAAGGTAAGAACGCAAGTCGCCGTGCCCCGGGTGGGAGCCCAGCCCCGGTTCCCCTGGCTCAGCCGGGCTTTGTTCGGGGGGCGGCGGGTCCCCCGGTGCCTGCCCGGTGCTGTCCGGGGGTCGCGGGCAGGGGCGAGCGGCAGGCGGGGTGGCCGCGCCGGGCTCGCATCGCTGGGAAGGAAGAGCCGGACCTCCCCCCGCTGGAGTCCAGAGCGGAGTCGGAGGCACCCGAACTGGGATGTGGAGACAGAAGATCCCTCTTGGCCTCACGGATTTAAACGCTGGTTCTTGATTAAGTGCTCAAAAAATTAAGCAGTTGTTTAGGTAAGGACTTAAACTGCCTGCCTGCTGTTTTCAGAAATCTCCCTTGAGTGCAGGCTGCTGCTAACTCGATGTAACCTGCGAGGGAACAAGAAGCAGAATCTGAATTTTATGCTAGCGATGTTTTTTTTTTTTTTTTTTTTAAGTTTGTTTACTAGATTTTAACGTGTTTGCATTTGAAAAGGCTGTGATTGCTAGGTCCGTCATTAATTCAGTGTTGTTCTGTGAAGTAGCCTATGAGAATATGCTAAAATAATTTTGAAATCTGGCATTTAGTTGTGATGCCCCAGTAAAGAATACCCTTGGAAATAATCCAAAATACCAATGCACTAGACTGTAAAAATAGATCAGAACAGGAAAAGATTTCTTGCCTTTGAGGGAGTGTGGGGAAAGACAGGGAGGTGCAAGGGGAATGGTTAGGTTGTGTGCTTATCTCCTCAGCTACCTGTTGACTGCTCAACTTAAGTTGATCTGTTAAATGTATTTAATGCCAAGGAGTGTGAAATCATTTGCATGGTTATAGAGATTTTAATCTGAATACGTTCCTACTACTCGGGGTTTTATGAAGAATATTTTTAATTTAGTTCACAGTAGTTATGAAGAAACTGTAGCATGAGAATAGAGGTTTTTTTCAAAGGCAGTATGTCATGCATTCATAGTCTTCCAGAGAAAAGGTTGAGACCTTTTCTGGTTTCACATGTCTAAGATCTGAAGGTGTTTCTCACGTTATTCCATGCACTGGAATATAGCTGTAATCACACCAGTTTAACTTAAATCCAGCTTGCATTGTCTTCAGAACCATTGTTGTGGCTGATGTGCTGGCCTGGATCTCCAAAGACCTGTGCTTGTTTCCTGCCCCTTTCACAGATCCTTATGTGATCTTCTACAAGTTGTGCTGCCTCTGGAGGTCTTAGCATCCCATCTGTAAAATGGAAATCTTGGTTTTTCTTGAGACAAAAGTATTTTGGTTTTTTCTTCTGTTTATTGACATGTATATATGGCCTCCATCACAACACTGCTATAATAAGAATAGCATTAATTCTTTAAAGTGAGTGGATTTGACAGCTGTAAGACATGAAATACAAATAGAGTTTACAAAGCCAGGAATGGAATTAAGATTTAAAAATCATTATTTCAATAGACTAAAGAGCCTAAGGGCCAGATGGTTTAATAAAGAGCCTGCAACGTGTGGATTTTGCTTGTTGTGCACATTGACCTGCAGGTATTCAGTGAGACTGTGCACTGACTCTGTCTTTTGCAAGCCTGTGTGGCTTGTGTTTATCTGGCTTTAATACCTGTTATATACATACATTTTTTTACTTGGTTGGAATCTGCTTCTGGTTCTGTGCTGGGACAAAGCTTACGGGGGGTGATGATGCTTGTGTGTGAACTCCCTGTGGACAGCTGTGGTGGCAAGTGGCAGCTGTCCTGCCTGCAGCCCAGTGCAGGGCAGGAATTGGGCTGGCTCTTATGTGTGTAACTCGTGTCTTTGAAACAGTTGCCTGGTGTGTTATTGGAAATAACAGAAATATGGAGCAGAAGGAGCTTACTGATGCAGATATCTAGTTCGGGTACCTTCTTAATGACAGGTGTTGTGTGTGACCTGTTGAGATGCCTAATGGACTTCCTGGTGCTTTGTGAAGACCCTTACAATTTCTTCACTGCTAAACTGTGGATTTTATTTTATTGTTACTCAAGATAAAGAGTTTTAATTCCTCATTATGAAAAATTGAATTTTATTCTTCTATGTGTACCCACCATAAAATGTCTGTATAAACTGGCTCTGAATTGCTGAGTAGTTGCTGCTTGTGCTTGGATTGATGCCTTGGCAGGGTTAGAGATGTCAAACGGATTTTTGGTTTTCTTTGTGTGGCTTGTTTTCATATAGCTCAACTGGATTTTTCTTTCAGAGCAACTATGTCATTGCAAAAATGACTTCCCTTGTTAGGGTGATTAATTGGTCTTTACTATATGCATTACTTTAATATTCTGTTTAGGCTTACCTTTCCCTTTTTACATTTTATCTTTTTATATGGAAATTTCCCTTTTCTAGCTGAATGGAAGTACAAGTTTGTGCTGCACTTTGGAATAAGAATAAGTAGCCTTGTAAAGCAAATTTGGTTTCCAGGGCTGCTTTTCTTAATTCAGCTGAAGCCAAGAGACTATAGGGTGTGGGGAGTAGAATTCAGGACCATGCTCTTTGTTTTATTCTCACGGTTATAATTTGAAACTACTGACAGAATTGTTTAAAGTAAAATTAGGTAGCTCTTTAATAATTTATAACATTATAAAATTTGTTCTTGGAAGAATATCCAAAGTGAGGAAAATCAAAGTTTACTAGCTTTGCCTATTCTGTAAGGAGCTTTTGAATTAAATCTAAGTTCGGATAAATGCCCTTAATCAGTCTCTAGGTTTTATTACTGCTAGTTCTGAGGGTTTTAAATGGGCAAGTCATGTTCATTTTACAAGTGGTGAAAGAAGCCTAAAATCCCAGGCAAGGCTGTCATTTGTCCAACTTTCACTATTGTGTGAGAGTTTAGGCAGTAAGTCATAACCATAAATTAGAACAGGGTTCTGACTTGACGGCATCTTCTAACTGCTCAACCACATAGCATCTGTACCTTAAACACGGCCACAAAACAGCAATTGTTGTAAAAAGACAGAACACTTGCATTTAATAAGCAGCAGACCTGCCATTCCCCACGGATAAATGACTTCTGGCCTTCTGAAGTAACCGAGCAGGAAAACCAGAACACAGTAAAACTGAACAATCTGAGTCTGGAAGGCACAGGAAAATCTGTATCGGCTGCAAGAGTGGGAGGCAGAGTTCAGAAAGGAGCGGTTTTCATTAACTGCTATCAGGTATAATCTCTGGTGCTGGCAAAGCTTTTGTAAGTTGGTTGTTGGACTTCATGCCTTTAACTCTTGTTTTACTATTGTTAGTAGCAGGAGTTTTCCTTTTCTCTGCCTAAGTGTGCTTGTGTGTTGTTTTAGTTGCCTTTCCTGTCTCTCATCCATTTCCTTCCTAAAATCACTCTGCATTTTCCTTTCTTCCCCAGAAGAACATCTTGTCTTTCTGGGAACCCTCTTGATTTTTTTTTTTTTTTTGTAATTGTCTTCACCTAGGAATGTTAATTTTCTTTCTCAAGGTATAGTCTTCCTGAAAAAGAACTGTTCTAACTTAATATTCATTTCTAACAGACTATGTTTCAAAGCCAATTGTGTATGTCCTGCTGTCTTGCTATAAATATTTGCATTTGGTTGTTGGCAGTAAGGTACAGTATTAAAATGCAACTATGAGATTATTAGAGTATGGAGTTACAGACAAGCTTTCAAAATATTTGAGTGGTTTTTTTACAATGGCAATTTCACACCTCTCAGTTTGTCTATGAAAGATTTGACTTTGTTAGGTAGAGATGTTATTTTTTAGTAGGACAAATTAGGTTTTGTTGGGTTCCTCCCCAGGTTTTTATTGTTACAATATGCTTTCCCTTAACCTTTCCTTTCAGCTACACTTTTTAACGCATAGGATCTGAAAAGTTTTATTTTAGTTCCCCAGCAACAGTTTTTCATGACATCATTTTTCCTTTAGTAAGCAAAATATTTGTCCTGACAGAAATAAACAAGGAACTAGGGAGACAGTAGAACCAAAATACTATTTCAACAGTAGTTTGGACTGAAACAAATTCATCTGTTGGGCAATTTGTTCTATTAGAGCACAGTAGCCTTGTGCAAACTTTGCCTTACTAAAAATCTCAGGGCGGAAAATAAGGAAGAAATCATCAGAGTGAAGGGCTGAACTTAAAATTACCACTTTTCTCTGAAACTATCTGTCTTGCTAGCCCTAACTCTTTAAAAAAAAAAAGCAAAACAAAAAAACCCCCAACATTTTACAGCTTGCTTGCTCTGTCTTCATCCATTCTCATTTTATGACAGACAAGTAGCACCAAGGCCCAGTTCTACTTAGATAAAACTCTTCTTATAACTCAAAATTACTAAAGATTCCAGAATATATGGCAGCATTTTTTGGAGTAGATTTAAGCTCTTTAATAAAATAAACAATTAGGAACAGATGTGTGTATCTGTCTACCTAGTTTTTGTAGGTCATGATACTTTCAAAGATGAATGTCTGAAGCACAGATTTCATCTCTAGGCAGCTTGTCCTAAAACCCTTGTTTCCAGAAATCAGCTGCTGCTCCGCCTCCAGCCTTGGAGAAGACATGATTTTGGATGGTCTTTAGCCCATAATCCTTTATGTGATGGTTCTGGCACTTTATCTTTTTTGATACATTGCTTTGATTAGCAGCAGAGCTGAGAGAAGAGCGCTGCTGTGGGGAGAGGGTACGTGTGTTTCTGGTAATGGTCACTTTTCACATTGAAACTTGTGAAGCTGAAGTAGGACAGCTGCTAATCATTTCCATAGCTGAAGGAATGATCAATGAGATCATGTCTTTGATGTGTATAGTTCGAATTATCACCTGAGATAGATCATAAAATAGTATCAGGCAGCGACTTTTATCTTTATCTGCAGGAAATTGTAAAAGTAATCTGACTTTGACCTCTGGTGTTAACTTTCCTGTTAGACATCCATGTTCAGGATGTGAACTGTTAGCTTTGACCCTTTGCAGAAGAGCTGTGTTTGAATTATGAAATGGGTGGCTCAAAATTGGCATTTTGGGAGCTATTTTTACAGTGCTTTAATTCATTCCTGCCTCAGGTGGGACGCTGGATCCAGTCCCTTGAAATCGCTCTTCTGATATTCTGTGTAATTCGAAACAAAATGAGACACAAGCTTGTAACCCAAAATAGTGTGTGGCATGGCCCTTGGTTCTTCCCAAGGTGGCCTGACCTGCGAGTAAATGCAACATCCATTATCTAACCATGTTTATGAGCTCCAGACAGCTGTCAGGACCTTGTGCTTTGGTCTTTAAATGGCATTGCTAGAGGAAACTACCGCTGGAGGCTGTTGAGACTGTGGGTAAGCAGCTTGTACTACTTAGCTGGCACTATTTCAGAACAAAAATAAAGTGTTTGAAGAGAAGGAAAGCTGTGCTTGGTATGACCGTGTTTAGGCAGTCATTGCTTTGGAGCCATTCTTTGCTTTTGGACCACTGAATATTATGTTCAAATATTTGAGTAGAAGACAGTAAAACGAGGTTCAGCTTTGAACCTGCCCACCTGTTCTGTGGTGTTAGAAATGCCTGAACATGAAAAGGTTTTTTTAAAGGATTGGTGGGCCTTTAGACCCGTGTTGAGAAGGGGCAGGTACATGTGCACTTGCTTATTGCTGCAGCCAGAGGTGTTTTGTGATTACTAGTCAATATAACTTGAATATCTTGTTTTTTAAAATTCATAATTCATTTCAATAATGTGCAACTCTTTTAAATTTGATAATTATTTTTGTCCTTTTGTTTGGAAAGATCAGGACCAAAGGAAAAGTTTTATTTTCACCTCCTTTGTCCCCTTAGTATAAACAGAGACAGCTTTCTTGTTTTGAAAACAAGATTATCTTTGCTCTGTTGTGCATCCAGTAGGTTTTCTAAATGTACATATGGTAAGATTTCAGACTTCTAATTAGATTAACTGTAATTTAGTAGTTTAAAAATTTAAAGTTAAAGGATACTTGTAAGCATATTGTAGTGACCCAGGTGTGGGCTAGATTCAAAATACTTCAGGAGGTGCTTAAGAACCACAGAATGATAGGTGTGGGAAGGGACCTCTGGAGATCATTTAGTCCAACCCCCCTGCCAGAGCAGGTTGTACAGGACAGCATCCAGGTGGGTTTTAAAAGTCCCCAGAGACTGAGACTCTACAACCTCTCTGGACAGCCTGTTCCAGCGCTCTGCCACCCTCAAAGTGAAGAAGTTCCTCCTCGTGTTTCGATGGAACTTCCTATGTTCACATTTGTGCCCATTACTTCTTGTCCTGTCACTGGGCATCACTCAGTTCCTTGTCCTTTTTGAACCAGGGAGCCCCTGTCCTGCAGAGCCTGAGCTCAGAGAGAAGTGGTGCTACCAGCTGCCCTTCCACTCAGGGCTGTGTACGGTGCCGAGCTGGGCTGCAAGCCTTGGAGGCAAAGAGAGTCCTTTCTTGGTCCTCAGGCCTGCAGTGCAGCACGCACAGGCAGGCATCTGCTCAGGGAGTCACCAGGGTGGCGTTTCTAATAATGAGATTAGACCTAAATCTTTAAATTGACCAACGGAGTAGTTGCTGTTGTGCTTGAGACACGATCAGATTTGAACCCCTCTGTTCCTCTGCGCTTGGGCGCCGATCGAGCGGCAGCAGCGGCCGCTGCCTCTGGCTGTGCTGCTGGTGTCTCTTGCATGGACAGACTGTCCTTAATGGTGGGAGAGTGGTGCAGTGTCTTGGCTTATTTGGCCTGCCCTGGGCATGGTTTGGATCTATTGATGGAAACAATTGGTGCCTACTGCAGCGAAACGCCAGCTGCTGCTGCAGCCCTATGCGGGTGCTGGTGCTTAACTGATTAACTTCTCTGACTGCTTCATTCCTTGTGCTTTGTGAGGATGTCTGTTCCTGGTGGCAGTGTGGAGAAGGCTTTTCAAGGAAGTGTGAAAGCATTGGATGGAGACAGTGAATTTTACATCTTCAGTAAGTGTGTCCTGCCAAGAGAAGGCCCCGCTGTGCAATGATGTGCACCACAGGACTCATCTACCACGTTAACTTGTGACCCAAAGCACCAAGTTAACTGAAGTAGTTCTGCTGCTGCCTGGAAGTAACGTTGCTGTGTGTCTTTTTACAAGAGGCAGTGGAAGGGATATAAGCTTGTCCCGTCAGTAACTGGCTTTGTGTGTTGATATGAAAGCAGTCATCAGTGTTTGAGGTCTGCTGGAGCTTGAGTTGGTTGTGTGTGTCTCTGTGATCCTTCTGCGGCATGTGATGGGTGTTCCCTGCAGGCTGAGGGAGGAGTTTGGTGAGTTAACAACAAGCAGATTGACCTTCATACAGCAAATTCTTCAATCAGAAGAATGCATTGCTGACAGAAATTGAAAATCAATGACACGAGCTCAAGATATCCATATTGGTGAAGAGTAGGAGTTACACAAGCTGTCTTCAGTGCCTGGGAAGGTGTCCCTTTAGGTTACTATTTTGAGGGGAAAAGGGTATCAATGGTTTTCTGATGCTGTTGTGCTTGGCTAGTGTTAATTAACCTCTGCAGTTCTGGCCTCTATTTTTGATAGTTGCCTTTTAATCTAAAAATAAAAAACTGCAACCATCAGTCATCAAAACATCAATGAAATTCATTCATCTCAAACTAATACATTCTCTAGTCAACAGTCACAGACTTCATTTGGAATTTTGTTACAGCCTACATGGAGACATCTCAAGCATGTATGTGCTTACCAAATGCACTTACATCTTCTTTGGATAATGTGAAGTTTGTGGCTTGTAAGGTGTAAGTTTTTCACTAGGAGGTAATCTGAACCTTCTGTCTTACTTCACACAGATCATCACAGTGAAGTCCATATGGTAACAGCCCCTAATGAAGTCCCTAGTGATTTATTGTCCTATAATAACTTACTTGCTATCTAAGTATAGTGAGTCAGGACAAAGCTTTATACCACAATTACTCTTTTGAGAGATAAAGCCACAAATATTTTTTGGTGCTTGTTAGTGGTACAGCACTTACCTTGAGGTCCATCAGTCGGCATGGTGATAGAAAGGTGTGTCTGAACCTTTGCTGTGTTAGTACATGGTAACTATCAGGGTTGATGATGGTGCTGGAGATAGGGGCAAAGAGGCTCCTTGTACTTCTGGTCTGGTTTCTCTATGCTAGTCCCTACCAAGCTTGTGCTGCTGCCTCTTCATGTTCAGTAGCAATATGGATAGGCCAGTACTGGCTTCCTTTGATATTCGTGACATCACTGCATCATCTCTTTGCAGCGTGTGTGTATTCCAAGAATTTTAAGCATTTCATAAACATGAATCAAGGCAGCTGCTGTGGCTGGAATGGCATGTGTATCTCTGAGGGTGTTTATGAAGATGCTGGTTAATATGTTTAAAAGACTACGAGGATGCATTGTGAACTGTAAACATTCTATAAAGCACTTTCATGCTTTATTTTAAAAACACATGGCAACACTTAAATACTTTTTTCTGAATTTTTTTAATTAGAGAATATTTCACACTTGGAAATAAAATGAAAAAATGTACCTGTTATTGTAGCTTGCATTTTCTTACTTTATTCCACAGTCTCTTTTTAAACACAAACGTCAATCCCAAGTAGTGTACAAAAAGCCTCCAGGCAAGATTAAATTTTTTTTCCAGCGTGAGGCTTCGAAATTCTGACTCTGCCTCTAGAGCTACTGGAATAATTTTTCTATCATTAAATATGAATATGTGGAGCTGTCTGTTTTGCTTAATATTTCTTACATGATGACAAGGAACAGCAGATCTTAGATAAGAAACTTTGGTACTTGATACTGCTTCCCATGTGGTTTCCACTTTTTGTGTGACTTTATGATTAAAATCCCATGCAGTGTAGCCCAGAAAGCCTTTCACAAATTTATTTCTTTCAGAGTTGAAGGAAAAAGGATTGGGTGAGGTGGAAGGGGAAGTTTATCTGCAAAACAAACGGATTTGTACAGCGGCTGGCACTGGCTGGAGTGTAATTTTTAACACTTCAGAGTTTGTATTTTTGTTGAATATTTACTTCAATTTTACTTTGTGATTCAAAAGCCAGGGCTTGTTTTACAGTAGATGAGCTTTTGCTGAAGATAAGTCAACAGAGCATTCCAGCAGAGGCACAGAGCTGGTGGAAGTGTTGGGCTGGCAGAGCAGCTTTATGGCCCTGCCTGAGCAGCATCCTGCTCTGCTGTGGAAAGTTTCTTCGTCAGCATCTGTCGATGGGAGTTTTTTATGTATGCAGCATGGTGTAAGCCTGCAGTGCTCCAGACTTGTTTTGGCTAGAGGTGCCACCTCCCTGGATGATGCAAGTCCAGAGCACTTTGATGGGTTTTGGTGTTTTTTTCCTTCCCATCATCCCATGTTGTCATTCCCTATTTTGAGATGTCTCTTAAATTTCCTTTACGCTTCAAATGTGTTTTCAGAGAATTTTATCTAATGAAATCAGGCTGAAAGAGAAATTGGCCATTTGGTCAAATAAATGTTCCTATATTCACTGTATGCAGCTGAAGACATTTGTACTTTACATATCCTCTGAATGCTAAACAAGAAACTGATTAAGTTTTTTAAAGAGAACTTTGCAGTTATGTGAGGGAGTAAGAGCAGAAACCATTTGCAGTCTTCCTGCACTTTGCTCTTTTACTGCTTTGGGATAAAAACATGATTCTGGAGGTTTTATTAGAAGTATGTCATGGAACATCATCCCATCACTCAAGTTTTACTGGTTTGGGCCTTCTTACTGTGACCACAGCTATTCTGAAACAGTCTAGAAAACAATCTGATATTTTCCATAGTGCCTGTTATGTTTAAAAAGAAAGAAGCTTTGAATAGTTCTCATTCTTTTTCTGGTGTAAATCTAATCCTTGTACCTGCATTCTTGATTGGAGTGCCCTTGAGAAATGCTGCTTCAGTGCCTGCAGAAAAACTGACACACAAGGAAAGGCAAAAGATGCCTCATTAATGGATTTGCTGCTGATGTGGTAGAATATAAGGAAAGGATACCTGGGGACCAGGACTGGAAGGATAACAAAAGGCGAAAGAGAGGTACAGAAATGGATGCCCAACAACATGATGAAGCTCCACGAAGTACATGTTGAAGGAAAACCAGCCAACCAAACCCAACAGCTTTTTTCCATCCTCCTGAAAATGTGTATGAGCAACTGGCATTCTCTGGGGTGGTGCTGCAGCCTTCATGTGTGTTCTGGCTGAGCCAAGTTGAAAGCAAAAAGGAAAATCAGTTCTTGTAAACAGACCATTGAACACTGGACAGCTTGCCCTGTAGTTTCCTTGTCAAGAGCTTCCAAGTCCTTAGTATGTTTATTGTTTGAGGTGTTTATAACATTGTAGCTAAGTTCGTGTTGTGTTCCTAATTTTCATTGCATAGTTGTAACTCATATTTTAACTCTAAATTTTTACTCTTTATTACATGATTGAGAATCAATGTATATTGGCTGTGAAATAATCTAATTGGAAACACTTGTGTGCCCATCAAAAAGATGATGAAAGTGTGATTGAAGATGCAGCATTTAAGTGTTCTCCTAAGGTCCCTTTCAATGGAACAGTGTCTGGAATTTTTTTACTGAATTCAGCAGATGTTCTGTCCCTCCCAGCATCTCAGTTCCGTGGCTGGAGTCCCATTTACTGTCACAAGTGCTGTGTGCTGAAGGAGGGGGTTGTCTGACTTCCCTGGGGGAAAGTTAGAAGTTAGCTCTTGCCAATTGTGCTTTCAAGTGCTCAGCAGGGCAGAGTGGACAAATACTGAGCCTAGATAGACATCAGTCTAATTTCTGCTCTCTTGCTTAATTACTCTTGGGGCCAGCTGTGTCCTCTTGAGTAGTTTTTGAATATATCCTTACTGATCTACACTCAGAGAGAAGCTTTGCATGTGCTGGAAGGAATATGATGTACCTTTATTTGGAATTCCAGAGTGGCACCTTGCAACCTTATGCTAGTTTAAGCCCAGAAATGCAGATCCGTGGTGCTGGGTGGGCTGAATGCCTGTTTTATTTTGCAAAGCTCGTGTGTTTTCCAAGTTATGGTTCTCCCAAGTGCATAGTCTGACCCATATTATTGGTTCCTATTTGAGAATTTCTTACCCGAATGAGGAAGAAATTCACGGCTCATGCACAAGATATATCAAATAGACTTTGAAAATACTCTTGCACTCACATGACCAAGGTGTAGAATGAGTTTTATGAAAATCTCTCCAAGCCAACTCCATCTTAATCTGTCATCCTTTGTCAAGAAGGGTGGTGTAGGATGACTTCTGGAGGATCTGTCAGTTTAGATATTCGTTTTTCTCAAGGCATCTGCATCTTCATCATGGTTCAGAAAAGACAGAGGCAAGTGAGTCACAGAAGTGACCTCTTGTCTGCTTGCCTTTGCTGTGGTTAGAAGGGGAAAGTAAATGGGAAAAGGGGAAATCTTTGTCAGTGGGCTTTGAAATGAGATATTATAAAATGGAATTGCAGGACTGAATTTCGAGGGAGGAATGTTTCATCAGCAGTGTACATAAAAGAAAAGAGAAATATTAAGACATGCAGTTATGTAGGAAAAGAAAAACTAAATTAGTCCATTTCCTTAATTTCAAGAAACCTTTAGGAGTGATAAGATCCTGACAGTTGACTGGTAGCTGTAATGTGCAGTGTTGAAGTTTAGTGACTCAAGGTGAGTTTGGTTAGACTAGGAAACTTGCATTTTGTTTCCAAATAATGGTGGGAAAGCTTTGTACTTGAAATACTTCCATAATGATCATTCTACTTGTCATCCAAAATAGAAGGCAAGTATAGATTCCCTACAGAATTTTCCTCCAAGTGGAATGAGCAAAGGGCACTATAATTTGGGCTGTTTTTTGTGTGTGGTGGTTTTTTTAATGTGGTGGGGTTTTTGTTTGTTTGTTGTTGTTTTTCTCTTAAAGATCTAGATTGGGTAATTTGTGATTCTTTTAAAAATCACATTGTTACTTTTTTGATTGTTCTCTCCCTGTAGCTGTTTCTGCAGATGAGGCAGGTCACTTCTTTGGCCCAGTACTGTTAATCTAGGAGTGTTTGAAATGGCATCCTTGCCTTAGCTGCAGCTTCTCTTGTACCAGATCTTTCTACTCATGCCCTTATACTTTCATATCTCAGTTTGCAGATGTAGTACATGAAAATAAATCAAGCTAGTCTGGAGTTGCTAATCAAACAACATGACTTTTAGCTATTTTTGAAGTGGAATAGCTATTTTTGGAGTGGAATAGCTATTTAAGCAAAAAGGAAACAGTTGACTCCATATTACATTGAAAATTGTTGAGAATTGAGTGCTGCTGCTGACCTTTATTTAATGATGATGGTTAAAGTGAGAAAGCTATGCTAAAAAATTGATAAACTTTTGGAATAATTTTGAACTGAATTCTTTATCTGTTTTGCTGACGTATCTCTGGTATTTGCCAGGGTGGTCTTTGCATGGCTCTGGTGGTATTTGGGGTGTGGTTAATTTCTCCTGTTGTTTAATTTGCTGCTTGGTTCTTTTTTCCTTGTTATTGAGTTTTTGGTTTGGTTTGATTTCCCTTTTGTTGTATCACCCGTGGTGAGTGGGTTTATTTCTTCATTTGTCTCTCCTGTTGCTGGCCCTGCTATATAATTTCTGTGTTCCATAGCCACAGATAATACAATCTGCATTTGTTTCTGCATGTGTCTCCTGCTGTTGGTGGTTGTATCCTTTATGCTGAGCCAGGTAATTGACAAAACACTGTCAAACCTGAATCTTATTTGCAGTATTGCCTTTCACCTACTTTGTTTCTTCACATTCTTATCCTGATGTTCCTAACCAAAACCTGCTGACCTCGGTAGTATTTGCCTTCTCTGGTCACCAGTTAATGTTGTGCTTATCAGAGTACAGAACCAATGTACCCTTTCACAGGACTTTACAGGGTGTTTCAGACTGATCTACTTGGTCTGAGTCTTTCTTCTTTAATATATGACTTCTCATTCTCTTCTGAAGGTTTTGGTCGACTTTTTGACAGACCACATGTAATTCAGCTTTATTTTTTAGCTTGTTTTGTGTAACTGTTCACTCTGCAGGCTGATCTCTGTGTAGATCATTGAGGCTGTGTGTATTTATGGCAGAGATCATTAGCTCAGCTGCAGTTCCTGAAGCAGAAGAATTGCTGCTTTCTGTCATGAGAATTTAGCTGATAAGCTTCACGGGGCCTCATCTCCTTCCTTGCAGAGTCAGATCAGGAGGCTTGATGCTGGAGGAGCACGTGTTCAGGTAATGAGGCAAAGCTGATGAGGTGCTCCTAAAACTCAATGTGGGGGACTGGCTTTACAGAGATGACTGATTGACTCCACAGTGTTGATTTGGTGTTTGGGAGTGTCTGCAGTGCACTCCCAAGTACACTCTCTTATCTGGGGTTTTCTGCTGTTGAGAGTGTTTCAGCCTGTGCTCACCACGAGTGGTGGAGCTGGCTGCAGTCACAACACAGATATCACTGAATGGAGCTATAAAGCTGTATGTGAACATTTAAAGTAGAATTTTAAGTACTTCTTTAAATATTAGAAACAAAGCAGTTGAAATTCTTTGCTGAAAAGGGGAGTAAAACTCCCAGTTTGATTTAAATACACCTGTTGAGCTTCCTGATTGAGCAGAATCTTAAATTTAAAGCATGGGTGTTTGCAGTACCAGGGAAAGCATCCACCAGGAAGAAAATATTTTTTCAGTGCTCTCTCTATGAAAGAGACATCCTATTATGTAACTGCAGGACAGGTTCATGTGCAGACACTTCATATCCCAGAGCAGAAACCTAGATCTCCTTTTTTAACTGCCTTGGAATAGGTGCTGGCCTGGGCTGCAGACTGTGCTGGAGCCTCTGGGTTAGCACACAGATGGCTGGGTCCAGGAGCCAGGGCTGACTTAGCAGAGTGCAGGCTCTTAAAACATACACAGCTAATCCTTACACTGAACCTCACACTTTCTGTGCAAGCATATCCATAGATAGAGTTTGTGCCTCTCACTGTTCTCCTCGAATTTAACTTTCTTCTTTCTCTACCTTTCATTCTCCTGACCTTCTACCTGCATTCTCCCCTGCTCTTTAAAGATACTGTGTAAAGTGGTGTCTCCAGAAATGGTGGGCTTCAGAATAAAGACTGAGTGCTGCTGGCAGCTCCTGGCAGTGCTCTGCTGCTTATCCTAAATTGGAGCTTTGATTACATTTAATCATCTGTAGTTGGTGTGTGTTGCTTGTGCCTCAGTTCCTTTGCTTTCTGTGCCTTGCTCTGAGCAACTCACCTTGTAGTACTCACTGATAGTGGTTGGGTTTTCTTCTACTACTCTGACCTGTTCTGTATTTATGTTCCTGTGTGCTCATGGCTAAGTATCTCTCTCCTGTTCTGAAACCTGCCAGGGCTGGTAGCTTGATTTCATTGTAAGATGATGTTTTCTAACATAGATTTTTAAATTATTATTATTATTTCCACTTCATTATTTCTGCATATAAGGGAATAATTTTGGGTTGGTTGTTTTTTCACAATGCAGCTGTGGTTAGCACGCTGCTGCTGAGTGGGAGCTAAAACATTCAGCTAGACCCCCATGGATTCCTGCGGGGTGATACAGACTCATGTCCTCAAACTCTCCCTCCCTTAACCTGCAGTGCTCCTTTACTCACCATCCAGGCTGGGGCTGTGCCCTCCTTTGGTATCTAATCAGATGCCCTCCACCATGTGAGTGTGTCCATGCATCTCCTCTGGTTTTAGATGTTGCCTTATTTCTCTGCCACTCTTTTGCTTTGTTTTGTGCATGAGCTAATAAAAACCTGCCTGGACTCAGAGTCTGCTTTTTGTCTGCATAATAAACCTGAAACGTGGATAAAATTCTCACAGGTAATGGCAGTGGGAAGATACTTCAAACAACTTCTACCTTTCAGTATAATATTACTGTAGCATTCCACTCTCTGTAACAAACATTCATAAAATGGATATAAACCTGGCTCTGAAGTCTGAGATCACAGCTCAAAAAAGCATTTTAAGGGGATAATACTGTTGGCTGCAAGCCGAGGAGGGGAAGAAGATTCAGGGAGGACTTTAAGAATGAAACTGTTCTTCAAGCAAGAAGGATTATCATATCTTTAAAATATTTGAGCTGGAGACAGACTTTAGGCTGTTGGAGTAAAACCCTATTGAGACTACCACATGTTTTTTGAACATATTGTGTTTTAAATGTGAAAGTGTATCTGGAGAGAAGCAAATTGTTTAAGAAAACAGCTACTGTGACAGTGTCTGCTGTGCAGGCTGCTAGTCAGAGTTCAGGAGGTCTCTGCTTGTGTATTTTGTAAGAATTCCTGTATGGTGAAGTCTGCCATCAATAAATGTAAGAGCGCCTAGTGTAGGAGGTCAGTTTGGGAAGGTGATGATGATAACTGGCAAACTTTGACTCAACTGTCTCAAGAATTTGACAGCAAAGTTGCTTAGTTTATCAGTATGACCTTTAGGTTATGATAAGATCTGAAAAGATGCGATATAATATTTTAATTATTAAAAAATAATTATGGCCCTCTGGAATTTTAGAGGCTAGATCCTTAATTGACAACAGGAAATACGCAGATTAATTGTGTCTGTATTGTCCATCACCGTGTCTCTTGGAGCTTAACACTCATTATTGTGTTGGAAAGGAGCAGACCTGCCAGCCTTTCCCATAGTAGCTTTGAGTGTGAGAATAGTTATTTTCTGTGGAGAGAGAGGAGTTGATCTCAGGTAGACAGTTTTCAGAGCAAAATAATCTTTGAGCTCCTCTGCTTGGTGCCCATTTCAAGCACATTTTACTTGCTTTCCTGCAGAGCAATACATGGAATAAATTGATGAGCAGAGGTTTGGTGAAGCATGTGAAAGGAGTTAAAGAAGTAGCCGGACTGGACATACTTGTATTTTGTAGAATTGCCTTTTCTGAACACTCAATTTTCTGCTGAACTGAAAGGCAGGCAAAGAATTATCAGTTTTGAGCTTGTTCTTGCTGTCAGAAGGATATTTTTCATCGTGTTCTCCATTTCCTTGGAAGAAAGTGTTCCAGCTGTCCTTATCCAGTAAAGATACCATCAATTACGATTAATTAATGGGTCAAATCAGATAATGATCTGTGGGTTTTGTTTTTGAGAGGCAAGATTATTAAAATGCCTATTGTAGTCTGAGAATCCTGCATATGGCAGATCTGACCTGAAGTGCTGCTTCAGAGAAAGAAAAGTGTATTGTGGCTGCTTTTTCATATTGAACATTAGAGTTCAGAAGATCAAGGTATGAATGAGTGCTGGAATTCACCAAAAAATGTGTTCAAAATGGTCTTAATCATTTATACCTTACACCCTGGAGTATCTTTCACATAACCTTGAAGTATGAAATACGGCATTTTGAAGGGTTTAAAATAATTCATCACAGTGACAATGAAATAATCCTTTCATCATGCTGCTCCTCCAAATACATTGCAAGAGTGTAAGGGAGAACGTATCCCATCTACTTAATTCTTTTCCAGGAACCCACAAAGATAAAATACTGTATTTTCTCAAGAATAATTTCACTCCACAGGTTGCATCAGGAGACTCCTCTGGTAGGCACACATCACGTATCCAATAAGGGTTTTTTCCTGATTTTTTTTCTTACTGCAACTTGTTAATAGTCACAAGTATTAAATGACACCTCTTTTGGAGAATAGCTAACAGATGATTTTAATTATATGGCTGTAACTCTTTAATTCACGCATGACTAGGAGGAGGCCTGGGCTTCTAAACTGTCTTGTGCATCAGTGCTAAACTTAAAATCTAAAGCTGCCAAAAGGAACAAGTAGCAAAAAAAAAATAATAAAAAACCCAATCACAAGCAACAATTTCACATAAGTGCTCTGAGCTGTCTTGAGTGTCCATGGGCCAGGCCAGCTTTGCCACTTGAGTTGCTTTTTGCAGCTATTGTGGCTCAGCTAATTGATGGTAACTTCATTATGTCTGAGCTTATTCAAAGTATTGAGATACAGAAAATTAATGGCTGTTTACATCCATTACTATACAACATATAATTTATGCAGAGATAATATCTGTGAAGGAAATATTCTTTGAAGGCAGTTTATGCACCAAGCATTAGGTTTGCATAGTGTTAATTCTTTAAATTTGTCTAAAAGGGAACCTTCCTTCTCTTCCTCCTCCCCCATTTATTGACTGGTTTTGGATGTCTGTAGTTAATGCAGCTTCTTATTTTAATAAAATGATCATGAGAACTCCCCAAATCATGATACAGTGATTTAATATTAGCCTCTAATGTATTGGAGTTCTTCATGATTAAAATCCCAGCTTTGCCTTTTTATTGACTGATCACATTTTGTTCATGTTTTATAAAATTCTGTTGTCACTGACATAGTGACTTTAGATGAAAACTTCTATTTTTCTTTCTTGGAGTTGCTCAGGTTACATATATCACTTTGGGGAGGTTGGACATTTAAGTTGAGCATTGAGCAATCTGTGGATGAAAGCTGACAAACTGGATTAGTCCTCTAAGGACTAAGGTGTTGCCTTCCTCCAGTTTACAAACCTACAAAGCAGGGCACACTATTGGTTTTCAGACAGCAGTGCACTTATATTGATAGAGCACATGGAAAAAGCCATTGATCCAGTAAGTTTTGACTGATGTTTGTGGTGTTTGTAGCAGTATTTTAGTGGGGGGGAAGATGCATTTTTAGAAGAGGTTGCAAGAGATCACCATGTAAGAGATCAGCCCTTAATGTCAGTGCAGATTTATCTGGCAGTTTGGTGTAGTAGCTTAGAAGTGAGTGTTTGAGGTAATAGGAAGTTATAAAATAAGTTGAGGTGGCTCTTTAGTATTTATCAACAAAGATTCGTAAACCTAGCCACAAAAATTCCCTCTATTTAACTCTACTGTGTTCTAATTTTCAGTGTTTTAATAAATAGTAAAACCATTCTGATTTCATAATAGGAAAAGTAAAACCTTTGGTAATAAAAAAGAAAATAGAGAAGAATCAACATTATTTCAATTTTCATTTAATAGCACACGATCTGACTCTTGCTTTTGGTTCATGGTGTATTTTCAAAGCCTGAAAGATTTTTACTGCTGGGAAACATGTGGTTACTGCTTTAACTCAGGAGAATTCTCATTTTCCTCATAGATATTCCAGTTGCTACCGTCCAGCATTCATTTTACAAATCAGTTGTGAAGGGGAGCAAAATGCTGACATGTATCATGATGCAAGAGATACATGTTACTAAATAGAAACACATGAAGAAAATGAAAATTCAACATTCAGTTATTAGCAAAAACCTAATTCCTCCTGAACTGTCCCTTTTTCCATGTGGTCAGTCCCCATGAGGTTCAGCACTGGTGGATTCCTCTGCACTGATGAGAGGTCAGGTTACTTTGGCATCGTAGCTAAATCTGTCCCATGCACCTTCTTACTTTTAGCTTCCTAAAATGAAATGCTGTGTAACTTGCTGGGGACTGAAGGTTTCAGGCTTTTTCTGCAGAAAATCAAGTGAAATTGTAGACTGTTAACTTAGACTGGATGATCAACCAGTCAACCTTGAACTCAAGAGTGTGATCAGGTAATGCCTTGAACATCATCTGAGGGGATGTCAGAAGTTCCTGCACTTCAACTGTTAAAAAAAAAAAATACTGTGCCCTGAGAGTTAGTTTCTGTGTTAATTATTCTATTCTTCAGGAGAACCACTTAAGTTTAGAAAAGACTTCTAAGATCACCAAGTTCAACCATCAACCCAATACTACTGTAACCACTAAACCACGTCCCAAAGTGTCATGTCCACAAGACAAGAGATGCTTTGTAGCTATTAAATTCATCTTTTTTCAACTGTGATGCTTAGAAAATGTTTTAAATGCCTATTTTAAAATATTATTTAATTAAGTTGTGCTAATGGTAAATTAAGAACTCCATAGATATATTATACCAGGAACAGAAGGTTTTTTAACGTACCAAAAATTAGTAGCTGAAAGATCAAGTCCAGTGAAGGGAGGGGCAGAGGTGCACTTAATTATTGGAATTAACTGCTAAAGGAAGGAAAGAACGTAGCTGCTAACTTGAGGAAATGAGATAGGTCATTCCTTTTGCTTTTGACCATCTTGTGCTTCTCTTTCTGAATTGTGTGGTGGGTGAGACAAGCCAGCCACCTTTCTGAAATGTAGAAGGCTTTGGCCTCCTGCTGCCTTGGACAAAGCTGGGATGGTGGTTGCCATCATCGGGGTTTCTAGTGTCACAGGAAATGTGAGGTACATGTAGTATGAAAATTAAAAAATGAACAGATTCATCTGAATCACAGTATGAGATTTAATAGGTTTGAGAGGAAGTATGTGATAAAACATGTCAGTAACCATCAAATATAAGATAGTTAATGAACCTTTTTTCATTGGCCATGTCCATCAGCTAGGACCACCTTCTTTTAACAGTAGGTTTTTCTTTGGTATCTGTCTGCCCTGTGTATTTGGGCTCAACAGTTTACTGGAAGATAAGTATCAGAAATTACTTGGAAATATGGAAAATTAAGCCCTCTGTAGGCAGAAGAATGTTGGCTGCTCTTGACAAGTACCACTCTGAACAGAAGCTGTAGGAGGGCAAAAGATAGAAGAGCATTATGACTTATGAGCTGTGTCAAAAGGGTTTCTTACAAAACCTGTAGATGAGGAAGAAGAATTGTTTAGTTTTGGGGGTGCGTGATAGAGTCAAGAGCTGGTGAGAGTTCACAAGAGAACTTCTACTGCACGTGTGCATTTAATAAGATAAATTACCAAAAAGTTACTGTTCAAGTTGGTCCTTCTTTGGTGCCTACAGTAGCATTGCTGTGATTTCAGGAAGAAGGGAGGATGGAAAGCCCACTAAAACTGTGGTTTCAGTTTCATTTTTAGTATCTCCCAGCTCATAGTCCCGGAATTCTGCAAACTGCAAGCAGGGGAACATAAAATTCCCTGGTGTGTATTTCAGATGATGAATTGCTTGAGTTTTTCTCTTGCCTGTTTAAAATATAAAAGGACATATAAAATCTTAATTAGTATTCAATTCAGTATTGTTTGAGAGATAGAAAAACTGTTTCCTCGACACTTGCTTCAGAGGTTCTCATCCTCCAACTGCCCCTTGAAGCATGAGGGATGTCTCTGATTTTAGAGATTTATTTCAGTTTCAGGAAACACCATATTGCCTTGATGGAGCAGCTTTTCCTTTTTTAAGGAATTTTAGCCCAGTTGGTAGACATGTTTGGAAAAAAGCAATTATAATGCTTTTTGAGATTGTTATTAAAAACAGATGCCACATAAATAGAGTTGTCTCTTTTTGTGATGGTGAAAAGGTTCATGGAGTTGCTTAGTTGCTTCTCTGAGATAAGCAGAAACTTTGCTCTGTGAGGCTGCTTCTAATGAGCTTGACTTTTATTATTGCCAACTGAATAAGCAGCTAACAGAATTTTATATTTGTCTTATACCAGCTGGAGTCAGCACAGATGGCAGGAATAGTTTCCATTGCAGGGCAGAGATAAATGGCTGCTCTGTTGTAAACATGGAGGAGTGTTAAATAGAGTTCCCAAGTAATGTATTTGCTGGTATTTATTAAGATGCATTGAGTATCTATAAGACCAAGTCTTGAAGCAAACAATGTTAAATTTCTGTGACATTTATTTTTATGTACAACCTTGGTTAGAAAAAGCACCTTTTTAATAAATACATCTTTGAGAAGACAGAGAAGTGTTAGTGAAGAGACAAGGTTTGATGGATCAGATGGTGTCTATGTGAAGTTTCAGGAAATTAGAATCATCTGTCTCTCAGATCTGGAAGAAAAAATGGAGACTGAGTTGTTTGGAAATGTTTTTCCTCAGCTTGTAGCAGAGCTGGAAAATAGAGGCTTGCACAGAATGGTCACCATTGGAAGAAAAAAATCCTCTGGTACAAATTGAAGCTTAGATGAAGTGATTTAGTTGGAATTGGGTCAGAAGGCACTGGTTTCTGTCAGGAAGGGAAAACTGCTGTAAATCCCTTATCACAATTTTCAGAGATTATGGAAGTGATTTGCAGTAATGAAGAATAGACGAGTTTTTAAAAGCTCTCCAGGAATTGGTTTGCAAAAAAAAAAAAAGTTCATGAAA
>VYZX01000786.1:357382-374649 GCA_013401335.1 Brachypteracias leptosomus
TTTGAAATGTGTTCTCTGAAGAAATGTGTCTGCTTCTGTGTTGGTTTTTTTGAAGTTTATTCCATTTCTTTTTTTCCCTTGTCCAAGACATGAGAAAATAGGCCTTTTTAGTCATGCTCTGTGCTCTTATTGTTTTTTGGGGGTTCGTATTCTGTTTTCTTTGTCCTGTTTAGCACTTTAGTATTTTTGTTCAGCGTTGTTTCAGATCCACAGATAAATACCATTGATTCAAATAACTTCCCGTGCTTGGTGGTGAGACAGCTGTGCAGCAAAGGTGCTTTTCTGCTACCTCTGTGAAGTGAGTAATGCAGGGAATGATGAAGATCTACAAAAGCAACTAGCATAGGAGCAGTAGTAACTCATTAAAAAGCCCCTCCAGACTTTCTTATTTTTTGGTTATAGCATAGAGGAGAAGGGATGTGGATAAAGGAAAATATTGAGCAAGACTTGGAGAGCAAAGATGGGTTTTTCCCTTGTTCCCTACCACAGTCACTGAGCCTTCTCTTGCTATAAACCAGCTACAGCCTCCCCAAATTAAAACATGCATTTACAAAAATTGCTCCTGCAGTCATTTGCTTGTGTGCCCCTCTGAAAGCTTAACTAGGAGTCAGCTACTCACATTGCAGTAACAATTGGTTTTCTTCAGATACACTGACCTACTGTCCAGGACTAGCATTGGATGGGTTTATTCCTCCTTTGGAAAATTAGTGTCCAAGATACCAAGTCTACCACGACTGTTGTCATTTGTCTATTGTAGTTATTTATCCCCAAAAATGAAATTGATAAAATGTTGCTTTAAATTAAAGTTCTTACTGGTCTGGGACCTGATATGGCACAATAAATGTCACCCCTTTTTGCAGTACTATGGGTTTGTAGATAGGTGACTGTCTCCATTAGAAGGCTGCACAATGGGGCAGAAGCACCATCAGAAGCAGAAATAATCCTGTTGTGTCTGTGCTGCTTGTGCTGTTCAGAATTTAGATGTTTTCCTGAAATGTATCTGTTGTTTGTTTCTCTACCTTTTAAACAGAGAAATTAACAATCTCCTTTTTTTTTTTTTTTTCCTGACTTCTGATTAGCATAGTAAATAAATTTTAGTTACATCACTTGTTTGTAGAGGTCTCCAGACTTTTTTTCACAGTTTTGCTCCATTTTAGAGCTTCCCTGTTGTGTTTGACATGAAGTGTAAAGCTCTCATGGGAACAAAAGGTCTGGTGGATTGTTCAAGGTCCTGCTTTTGAAGCAGGATTCCTGGTTAGCTTTCGTGCCAATAGTTAGATGGTGCCAATAAGGAAACAATTGCTTTTGCTGATAATGGCTCCTTCACATGCTTGTTTGGGGGTGTTCCTTCAGGAGGAGGGTTTATTTACTTATGCTTTGATGGGAGTTATTACAGCATATTTCTATTGCTGTTTCTCTGAGGAAGAATTCTGGAAAAATATTCATCTGTGAGATATTACTACAGTCATAAAGAAAAGCTGCTCTGCCATGCCCCACATATTTAAACAATGCTGACTGTGCAGTTTTCGTGTTGTTTGTGCTGTGGGTTAATCATTAATATGTAGTATTTGTATGTAACATGCCCCAGGACACAGACACATGAGTCTGTTAACCTATGGCATTTGAAGCACACTGGAAAGATTGCAGACACCTTGTGAAACCCCTAAAGGTGATTTGTTTATAGATAAAGGCACTAAGTATATCTCTGCATGAAATTGGGCTGCATTTCTCATGCTTTAGTTCCTGCCTTTCAAGGCACAAGCCTCTGTTCCTCTTATTTCTGGCAGTGTCTGGTTTGTACATACACCTGATTTGATCTAGGGTTATTGGTTAGACCTTGTCCATTCTGCTCTGGATTCATAAGGCATTATGTCCTTACATTCTTGGGAAATCTGGCAGCCAAACACTGAGGGATGACAAGTCTAGCCAGCCATGGGATTATCATTCATCTTGGTGCAAGTGTAAGCTGTGTTCCCGTAGCTTTTTCTACATACATG
This sequence comes from Brachypteracias leptosomus, assembly GCA_013401335.1. NCBI lineage: Eukaryota > Metazoa > Chordata > Aves > Coraciiformes > Brachypteraciidae > Brachypteracias > Brachypteracias leptosomus. The sequence continues at coordinate 359,380 of VYZX01000786.1, forward strand.
TTTTTATACATTATGTATTTTCCCTGTGGCACAGACCAGATGATTTATACATCCTTTCAGATATTTGAGGGGAAGAAAACACTCTCACCTTGTATTTCTTTCATGTTGATCTGAAGTCTGATCCCATTATATGAAACTCTGTCCATGCATGTAGAAGAGAACAGATTGATCCAGTTGTTTCTTTGGCCTCAACAGATTTATGCTGAATTTCCCATCAAGATCACCGATGGGTTACAGGGCTCTCCTGCACACACCCTTATCTTGTGTTCATCACATCTGACTGGACTGTTGCTCTGGAAACCGTTGTAATGTCACAACTGACTTCATTATGATTAAATGAGGGGAAAAAAAATAGAACAAAAGAGCACATTCCTGTTTCAACATGCAACTTGGAAAAGGAAACTGTCTCACAGATTTGCTGTCTTTTACAAGAGCACTTTTTTGGTAGCAGGACATGGATCTGTCCTGCTAGTCAGGAGTAAAATCTGTAATTTAAAATTGCTGTTATTTATTTCCTTTAGAATCTGTAATCAGCTGATGTAGTTACAGGGATAGCTGGTTTGGCTCTATTAAAAGCTGCACACGGATCTGTGAAAAAAAGAACCAATTAGTATTTACACTTATATCTTTGTCTCTCACAGAGGCTTAATTAGTTGTCTTAAACACTGAGAATGCTTTAGTTTCCAGTTATATCTGGGATTATTTTCTATTTATTTCTAGTATCTATATAATATTTGAGTTTCTGAATCAGGTCTGTAACTGCAGCTAAACAGAAGATTATAAAAAATGTGACAGGATGCTGCAAACTTATTTGGCACTGGCTCAGCATTGCTACTGATCTAAAGAGATTTCTTTGTCTTCTGTGGTTACTTAGAATGTCTTTTTCCTGAGTTCACACTTAATGGCTTGTCTAGTAAGTTTAAATCAAAATAAATAGAACTTGTTAGTGACTAAAAAAGTGAAAGACAGATTTATGGTTTCCTAGACTTGCTCCCCTGTCATTTTTTCCCCTCAAATCTCTAGAAGCTGCTTGCTGAAGATCTCTAGTTTTCTAAAGGGTGAACCCTTCTAACCTTGCAGCTTGCATTTAAGACATGTAGAGGTTGGAAGTCAGATCAGTGATTCTTGCTTGGAGGTGAGAGGGAGAAGAACACAACAAGCAGATCAGCCACTCTGCAGGGGTGCCACCAATCCCTGACACAACCCTACATGTGCAGCGCTGGCTGGATGTCCAGTTCATTAACCCTGACCATCCCACTGGTCCTCAGCTGCAGGTCTGGGTTAGGCACTGGTTTCTGTAGTAGCACAATGTGCTGCTGGTCACGTGTTGGTGCTTTGCTGGGAATCTCTCCAGAGGCAGCCTGAGCTGTGGCAGCCTGTCCGTGGTCTGGGTCTCACAGTAAGGGGGCTGCTTGCTGAGGGCTCTGCGTTCATCTGTGTCGTCATTTGGAGCTCTCCTTGCTGCCTCTGCTTCTCTGCGGAGGTGAAGTCAGCAGTAGGACTGCAGAAGCTGGGAGAGGCTTGACATGCACGTTTTCACTAAGGCTTTAAAGATAATGACAAAGCCAAGGGACCTACATACAAGGAGAACTGATTTCAGCAGCGTTGTTCCCAGGAGCAGCTGGATAGTTGCCACTAGAAATAAAGATACTGAGTTTGGGACATATATTCAGATCTTTCTTCTCCTTCATTCATTTGACTTCTTTAATGTCACTGATTTCTGAAAGTAGTTGACCTGTGAGATAGTGCAACAGAAGTGGCCAAAGTATAGAAAGTAAGTGGGGTGAGGCATGCTGCAGAGACACACGAGTACTGTTTTCTTTCATTATATCCATACAAATTGCTAAAATTGACATTTGCAACCATTGATAAACTTTAAAGTCATTAATACTTTCAAGTAAATTGTCATTTTCTTCCCTAACAGTGTCTATTGCCTGCCTTTTTTGGCAAAGCAAAGTGACTAAGCCTATGCTGAGTAACACATGAATTATCTTTTCCATTATCTCTCAGGAAGTTCTGATTGTTTCTGAAACCTTGCGTACTACTGATGTGCTACCTGAGGAATGTGTCCACTCCCTCTATTGTATAAATACGTGGTGTAACCATTAATATGAGGCTGTTGTTCAGTTGTTCTTTCTGGAAAAACAATTAACAGTATCACACCAGTGTATTTTTTTTTGTACAATGCAATCATTTTCTCTGAATGTATGTTTTTATCATCTGTGTAGGTAGATGTAGATGAGCATCTTATCCCTAAGAATCTTTGCATAATATCATGCTTCCTTTTGCTTTTGTTGCTTAATCCCAAATTAATTTCTGAATCATAAATTCTGATCACAAGAGGAAGACAGCCACTTAGTTGTGCTGTTTTGGAAGAAGCTCTGAAGTAGGACCTCATTGTCAAGGAAAGTACTGCAAATATGCATATTCCTGAAGAGATCAAATCCTGACAACACCCACATGCAAAGTGTACCTCTGTTCAATGAGAAGCCCTTCACAGGAGTCCTGTGAATTATCAGTATAATAAATGAGATAGGGTGTCTGAATAGCTATTTAATTCACAAAATTCAGACAGCCCCATGTTCATTGCGTGCTGTTGCTGAACATATTGAATTGGTATTTTTAGCAGGTCCACATTGTACTGAGGCACCATCGTTGTGAGAGGCCAGTTTTTTTCTGAGCTGCTATTTATAGGCTGGCCTAGAATGCTCACATGATGATATTGTTTGTAATCTTGGGTATTTCTATTGCCACTGATGCTATGGCAAAGAGCTTCTCAGTATTTCCATTCTACAGTTGTGTTTCCCAGCCGTACACCTAGTGCCTAACAAAGCTTGGCTTGGAGATCAAGGATGTGCCTCCTCTGCAAGTGGAATAAATGCTGCCCTCATATTTTTAAAAGAGCTGAGTGATCTTAATGACTTTTGTCATTCTTTATCATGTTGCTACAACAAATATTAAAACACATGGAAGTTAAAACAGGCTCTGAAAAGTATCCATGGAAAATTGGTCAAAGAATAGACAGAAAACTGAAATTTAAGTGTTGCAGCTTGAATGTGAGGTCACTCTAGTACAGTGGGGTTCAGTCCAAGATGTCGAAGGCACAAATGGTTTGGAACTTGTTTGGTGAGATCCTGTTGAAAATAGAGGCCAGAATGAATGTTGGCAATCTGACAGCTTTTTGTTTCAAAGAGTTCTTTAGCTTTATTAGCTTAGGTTATCTCCAGTTCTTTAGCACAGTGATTTGAAAAAAATAAATCAAAACCAACTTGGTTTGAGGAGAGTAGAAAAGGAGGAGCAGAAAATAAGTGGTACTCTTTTCCTGCCCGCTTGATTATGTGTAGCTGTAATAAAATATGTCAAGGCAAAAAGGTGAAAACCAAATTATTTTTTTTGTCAGCTGCTTAATGGAGTTTTTCTGTCTCTCTTCTACCTGTCCTGGATCTTTATTTCCTCCTGCTTTCTAAAATGGTTTAAATTACTTTTCACTTCAGGGTATTGATCTTTGGTTGGTTAACCAGTGAGGTGAGGCTTCCCTGTGTTTATCTTGTAAAGTATTCAGGGCTGAATTTTCTAACCTTCAGTTTTATTCTACTAACCTTCAGTTTTATTCTCTAATACCATTTCAGCAGCTTAATTTACAACCTAGCAAGGGGTGAAGAAGCAGCCATGTGTAGCAAAGGTTACTTTTGTGCATTTAAACCTGGGCTTTACAAGCAAATAAACCTGGTTCTTCTGATGTTTTCAGTTTAAGTTTTGAGAAATCTTACCGGTCAGCTTTTGGATCTTGAGCACTTACTTTCTGTTTTAAAGAATTTGTCTTTATTGCCAAATTAATCTCAGTGGCAAACAATGGGAGGGAGGAGTAGAACGTTTTTGTGGAGCCTTCTATCATCTCTTCTAGTTATTCTCCAAAAGGAGCTTCAAAAGTTCACTCAAATCTAAAAATAAAAATGTACATTTACTAATAATAATCCCTCTACATTCAAAGTTACTCAAAAGATGTGTTTTCCCACCAGTTATGAATAGAATCTCACCTGTGATTTTCTCAGGGCAGTTTACTTTTACAAAGCTGAACAAATTGTCTTAGGACAACAACAAATTTGACACTTGAAAAAAGGATTTTACACTTGCCTTTGTGAAGATTTCTCCTGACTACAGATTAGCCAAGCAGCATCTCGCTGCTCCATTCCCATCACATCACTGTGGTGGTGTTGCTTGTCAGTGTAGATTTGGAAGAGACTATTTTGTGATTGCTCTTTGCAGGTCTCTTCTATTACCCAAGAGAAGGGTGGTCCTCTGAAGTAGCACCCATGAGGAACAGGAAGGTGGTAGCTCTGCTGGTGCAGAGCACGAGTCTACAGAGCTGTCAACAATGGGTCTTCTGTCAAGATTTCAGTTGAGGGGCTATTGATACCTCTGTGGCCCTTTGTACCTTCAGCCACCTAGGTGAGGACCTTTGCTCACTGGTAATCATGCTGCCACAACTAGATCCTGTGAGGTAGAAGTTGGAGATCACAAGCATTATCTATTTCTAGTGTCCACCACTATGATACGTGGAGAATTGACCAGATTCGTCATTTCCTTCTATTAGGAAAAGAGAATCTTTTTCTCTTCCACTCGTCCTGCTGGTCTCCCTTTCCCCTGCCCAGAAGGTTGAAGAATTTATTTGTTATGCTTGAGATAATGAATTCATTTTAGAAGGGGATTTGAGTGACAAAACAAACTCAGGAGAGGATTTGATGAGACTTTTTGGTGTACAAAGGAGGCTTTTCCTTCCTCCACCTCTCTCTCCCTCGGGGGTGGAATACTACTAATGATTTTCCAGTCTGACAGACTGGGGTTGCATTTGATTTGATGTAGGCAATGTTATCTTCCAGAGGATTTTGTGATTGAGAGAGGCTGTAGGAAATTCTTGGCACTTCCTGCAGTGATCTGCAAAAATTATCTCTATTTGTAAGTGCCCAAGAGTCAAGAATTACCGTTCTCATAGTAACTAAAGTATTTGCCCTAAATATCTTGAACAGATTAGTCTGAAGACATGCCATTTGGAAAAGCTAGGTTTCTATTAAAAGTCTGCTATTTCTGTATGTCCTTATTTTGTGCAAGTATTTTTTATACTATGATTTTATAACTAAAGGAAATGTTATATTAACCTTTTGAGTTTTGACTGTACCTATTAGGGCCAGATTCCATTGCCTAAAAAAGGGGATTAGGAAAGACACCTTAAATACAAAATAATTGCTTTTCTGCTTCTTGTTGTTGACCAGTTAGCTACAAGTGTTGCACGGAGGAGTAGGTAGAGATGCCTGCAGAGAACATCCAGTTTTGTGGGAGGTAGCACAAGACAAGGTACATTAAGTAGAAACAGAATTGCAATCCCAAAGCATAACCACTCAGTTTATAGTGTAGTAATGGAGCTGGAAAGCTGTGTCTGTGTCTGAAGGAAGCTTTTGTATGTTACATTTATCTTGATTCTCAGTATTTAGGAAGTGAGAGAGAGAGAAAAGCTAAGAAACCTGTAAAATTTCCTATTGCAAACTATTAAGAAGACAACTGCAAATAAAGCAAATACTTTTAGTCCTTTAAATTGTGAAGCAAAAATACCATCTAGCTTTGCTTTTTTCCTGGAGTATTATTTCTTGGATGCAGCTTTTGAATTGGATGATGCTACAAATCTGTTCGCAACATACTTGGAAAAAAAACCCCAACACCAAAAGCCAACAGCAAATTATGGAATATTGCTTCATGGCCCAGGCTTCAGATTTGATTGTACAGACAGGTCCTAAGGTGGAAGGATATTTTTGCTGTATTTCACAGCTCAGTGCTGTCATATGGGTTTTGGACTTTAATATTACATTTTTTCAAATTACTGCATTTTTTTAATGTGCAACTTTCTCTTCTGAAACAATCATAATCAATCTTTTTTCTTCTTTAAAACAATCATGGTTATGGCATCATCTCAGGTAATTTGAGAAAGCTGATCAAGAGGTTCTATGGAACTTATTCTGATAATTTAGTTTAAAAGATTAGTGTCTAGCAAAAGTATTGATAGCATTTTTAAGAATCAGACTTAATTGTTTTCTTTGCTGCTTTTCACCTGTGTGAATGGTATTGAGTTGATAGTTTAGCTGAAGTCTCTCACATGAAGGGACATATTTTTTCTGCAAGTTTCCTCAGCCTCTTTGGAAAAAAAAACCCAAAAACAAAACCAAACAAACTTCTAGAAAATTCAAAACTCAATTTTACAGGTTCCATTGAGATATTTGAAGTTAACAAGGCACCTGATATTTGTGCTTCATGTGTTTTGGAGAAAAAGAAGCTAGTTACAACCCACGGACTGGGACTTCTGATTTCTCTTGGTTAATAAAAATCACAGACTCAGTAGGGATGAGCCACGTGTCCGGTTAAAATCTCCCCTGCACTTCTCGTGTGGAGTTCTGAAGGAGTCTCTGCTTGGGCCAGTATTTCTTCTTTCATAAATGAGCTGGAGAAGGGGTGAACACTGGTAGGACAGAATATATTGGCAGCACTATGCTGCTGCTGTTAGAGCATGGCAGCCACAGCAAGTTGTGGGAGGACCTTCAGGTGGGTTGTGGCTGACTGATAAAAGGGTACGTGAAACTCTGTGAAACACAAAGCCCTTCTGACCTCATGTTCCCAGCCCTGGTTTCTGGACTTCTTGTTCTCAGGAGAGTCATCTTGGAGTTATGCTTCTTCAAGGGAAACATCAGCTTAGTGCTCCTCAAATGGGTGAAAAATGGCCAGGAACTGTTATTGGAGAAGCATGTTGGGAAGGAGCAGGGAATGGGGGAGGAAGCTTCATGTGTCTGTGCAGCTGCAGAGGGATCTTGACAGCTGTGTTTTATTCTGGCCCTCCTGTCTCATAAAGGTGTGCTGGAAGTAGGGAGAAGTAGGGAAGGGAAGTGGGGGAGCTTACAGACCACTTCTACATGAGGAACCAATAAAACATGAGAAATCTTTGGTCTGGAAAATGACAGCTGAGGAGGGGAAAGGGCTATGGTTGGAGACCTCTGCATCCATGAAGAGCAGGAGGAATGAGTTACTGCCTGTTACCTTACAGGGATTGTGAGACTTCATCTTAAATTATCAGAAGGTGGGTTCAGAACAAATACAAAGACATGCCCATAATTAAACCGTGAACTCTGTCACAGAATGGTGTCACTTTTAAAAGTCCATGTGATTAATTTATGTAACCATTTTTTTAATATGAAAGAAAAATCATCAAAGGCCATTCAGCTCAAACACCAGTTAATTCTGTCTGAAGCTTCCAATTGCCTGTGGCTGGTGAGCCAGCCTGTGTTCTGCAGCTGCACTAGGCTGCTGCTGAGTTTTCTGCTGTGTTCATCTGGTGGCTTGGTTGAAGGGTCTGATGAGTCTGAGGCAGGATCTGCCCCTTCTGTGGTGTGCTGGTGGCCTGGCAGTCAGTGCAACCTCGCCTCTCTCTCCATGGGTTCATGTTCCCAGTTGCACGCTGATGTTTAGTGTGCACGTTCCCTGTGTTGGTGCAGCTGGTTTCTGGTTCTGTAAGTGAAGTTGTTGAAGATAATTTTAAAATAAAGAATAACAAAGCCAACTAATGCTCCCCCTAACACTCTGACCCCCCTCGCCTTACATTTCTCTGGCAGTGGCACAGCCAAATGTGAGAGACCACAGCATGGAGCTGTGACAAGGAGCTGGAGAAGAGCAGGAACTTCTTAAACTGGCTTTGCCTCTTGAACAATCACAGTGAGGTATTGTTAGGGCAAGTGTTGGCAATGTCTATTCATCTGTAGCTTACTCATTCCACCTCAGACCTGAAACAGAGCATACACATTTGAAGCCCTACCTGTTTTTCCTCCTCCCCCATCCCCTGCAGAGATAAAACTGTTTCACCTGCAGCCTAATTAAAGATACAATCTCTGCTTTCAAAGTTTTCCTTTCTCTGTTTCTGAGATGCTCTCAGAAGGAATTTGCTAGCTGAAGTAGTTCTTCAGCTTTCAAAAATTAAGTGGTTTCTATGGCTCTTGCTTCCTCCTTTCCTTCTGATCTCTAATGCAACCTGAGGTTTGTCATAATTCATCCTTTTGCAATCCACAGAACATCTAGGCACTGGCTCTTCAACAGTACTGTAGGAATACAGCAAAGACTAGGGAGAATTATGCTTTTCTTCTGGTTAAACCACAACAGCTTTCTGTGCAAAAATATTTGTGTTTCTATGAATGCACATATTTTCCATACTATTTAAATGCTGATGCTACTTCATAAGCAATGCGTTGTGAATACAACTTAGAAACTATGTCCTTCTAAAAGGTGCTTGGTAAAACCTCTTTTGGAATAGTCTCCATGTTTTGGATTCACAAGGTTTAAGAAATACGAATTCAGACAGATTTGAAGTTAAGCTGGCCAGAGCACTGCAGAACCCATGTTAAAAGGTACTTAGAGCTAGGAGGGAAGTGTAACAGGAGAACATATGTAGAAAGCTGAGTTGAAGTGTTAAATTACAGGACAGTGGTACAAGGTACATAGTGGTACAAGACAAATAAATTAGATTAAATTTCTTCAATATAAAAAAATCAGGAAAGCTTTCTGGACCTCAGGAGAATTAGAAACCTTCCATGAGGCAGAAGAACATGACAGCAATTCAGTCATGAATTGTTCAGACTCTTTCTCAAAGACTTTACAGCATTGTTGCCTGTGACAGTTGTAGACCTATGACCTGGAGATCCTTGCTCTAGGTTTTATTGCTTTATTCAGCCAGTTAATGTATATTGGCAGATACGATTTCACACTTTAGCTGTAAGAACAGACATAACTGATTTTTTTTGTCACTGTTTTTTCAGGAGATACTGAAAATCCAATCTTAGGTGATTCTTTGATCAGACTAATGACCTGTGCACCAAAACATTGTGACCTCTTTCTAGACTTTCCTAAAAGCCATCAATGTCTACAAAGTCAGAGATGTTTTGTCTCTCTTATGCTATCTTGAAGTGCTCACTAAACTGGCATTCATGCTGTACTTGTGATCTTGGGTTTCTGTGAGTCTTCAAAATTAACATTTCTTATATTGAATACTGCTTTAAATACTTTCTCTGGAATTTTACTTTTGACTTACACTGTAGCATTGCTCTTTGCTTTCAAATGAATTGCAATTTTTATGGGACAGAGGCCAACTTGTTTTGTGTGTATTGTAAAAATGGAGTCTTCTGTAACAGAAGAAAGAATTATAAACTATGTCCCTCTGTAAGTTTGAATGATATGCTACCATTGCTTGCATTTAGCTGTGAACTTGTTCTCCACTGAGGCACTTCAAAGCTCCATCTGTCTTCCCTTTACATAGAGGCTCTGTCTATAAAGTTAAGTCAGGATTAAATCAGCTTTGTCCATTTTTACCATAATGATATTTATTTGCACGCACAAACTTTTTTTTAAAGAATTATTTGAATTTTTACCTTATCCCTTCCAGCTAAGAAGACTCTTACTGAGTTCTCTTCCAGAGTTTCTTTTGAGCATTTCATTTGCACCAGAGCTGTACAGAACCATCACTTCCTTAGTCATGGCTGTGGCTGTCTGCTTAGAACTAAAGAAAACAGAGATTAAATTAAACCCCCTTTATCTGCCAGAGCATCCTAAAAATTGCTGAGGTGATGTTGAAGTAGCACTGTCCAAGGTCATTCACAGGAAATCAGTAGGTGAAACCTGGATGCCAGTCCTTGCCTGATAACACCACTTGATAGGCACAATGAATAATATTCTTCACAGCACACTGTCTGTATTTTCTTGGAGACAAGAAGAAATTTCAGGCATAAAAAGCAGGTGTGGAGCCCTGCTGAAGGCTGCTGGGCTGCCACAGATTTATATTTCATGTTGAAAATTTCTTTCTGTGAAACTGATGTATATGGATTGGTGTAAGGAGCACATCCTCTAAGGATTTTTAGAAATGTTTTTTATTGACTTTAATTGATCCGAGTCTGGGGTGATAGTAATGGTTACAGATTTCTGAATCACCAGCCTTACAGATCATCCCTTATGCTAATGTTTATGCTACTGCTCTATGCCACAGTATCTTAAAAAAATGGATTTTAACATTTTCCATAGAAGGGTTGAGATTGGAAGGGACTCCTGGAGGTCATCTGGTCCAGCCTCCCTGCTCAGTCAGGGCCACCTAGAGTCAATTGCCCAGGACCATGTCCAGATGGCTTTTGAATAACTCCAAGGAGGGAGGCTCCACCACCACTGAGCAACCTGTGCCAGTGCTGGGTCACCCTCACAGTGAAGCAGCGTTTACTGGTGTTCAGATGGATCCTCCTGTGTTTGTGCTGCTTGTCTCTGGTCCTGTCACTGGGCACCACTGGAAAGAGCCTGGCTCTGTCCTCTTGGCACCCTCCCTTTGGGTATTTACATACATTGATGAGATCCCCTCTGAGCCTTCTTTTCTCCAGGCTGAACATTCCCAGCTCTCTCAGCCTCTCACAGGGAAGATGCTCCAATCCCTAATTTTTAACTTTAAAAATTCTTTCATTTTTTACTGATTCTATTATTCTCCATCTTATACAGCCAGAGTTCCTTAAGAACATGAATGCAACCATTTAGGATTCAATTACATCTAGAAAAAAAATTTGCTGAATACTAGATTCAAGTATCATTTGGGGTCTTTTAACCTGTGATCTGTTAAGGTCATATATTCCAATCAGAAGATGATCCATGATTTTTTTTAGCCCTGTAAAGATGTTAGACTCTTATTGTTGCTACAGGTCTAAATACTTCCTATTTTGTTGTACATAAATGGTGTGTATTTTTCAGTACAGGAAAGTTTTGGGGTTTTTTAATTTAATTTATTTTTCCATAACGCTAGTTGTAGTAGTTGTGTAGAAGTCTGGAGTGTTTGTTACTCATCTCATTTATCCCTTACCATATGGCACGTGGTGAGGAGGTGGTGGTTGTTACTACCAAGTGCATGTTACTACATACATGACATAATGGGCCTGCTGGCGAGGCCTTTCCTGCAAGCTTTGCTGTAAAAAAAGGAAATGTTGGTGGCTCAAAGGAACACAAAGTTTATACAAATTGTCATAAACTGACAGCTCACTGGGGAAGGGGGAGCCTGTTAAATTCTGTTGGTCTCACCTCCCCTGTTGTGTTCTCTGATGAGATATTCAGCCCAGTAACTTGTTTACCTCTCCGGTGTCTACCAGAAAGGCATCTCAGCTCTGTCTGAAGCCCTCAGCTGGAAAATCTGTGAGTGCCCTTGCAGCTGTCAACCTTCTTTGCTGGAAATTATCCTCAGGTCTGAGAAATGAGTTCAGGTTGTGCCATTCCCTGCTAGGTCCAGTAACTTAGGGCTTGGTTTCTTTTTATCTAGATTTTTAACTGCCTTGGCAGTTGTTCTCTTTGTTAAATTATAAACTTGGAGCACACACTGTGAAGAGTTTTCTAAGCTTTGGGTAACTTTTGTGGTTCATTTCATGGTGTTCTGAGTTACTAGAGCTAACTGGATCACTGCCTGAGCCTTGCAGAGATCCCCAGAGATCTCACTTGTGTGAGTGCTGTACAGGAATAAAGTCCCTGCAGTACTCTGGGGTGTTGGTCCTGCAACAACTCAGGAGACCTTGTTCACTTTGTCTATTTATGTAGAGTTGATTTGAGTTTACATTCTTGGTATATTGTTCCACATCACAAATCTTTTTTATTCCATGAATCATCATCATATTTCTCTGCATAGTGTCCACTTTTTGGCAAATGGTAGCAGCTGTGTTAAAGCAAATAATGTAACCTCAAAGTCACCAAGACAGCTGGTGTGGCAGCCAGCTGAGGTAGAATTTCTTCTGCAAAATCTGAAGTGGTGGAAATTGCTATGCTAACATGGATTGTCATCCAATCTGGGGAAGATTTTATTTGAAAATGCAAATTAATGAACAGTATTTTTTTTCCTGAGTTCATTTAATATTCAAGTCCCTAAAAACTCATGCTGGGATGAAATGAAAGTAGTAATTTTTTTGAGTCTCAGACAACTTTTTCCTAGTACAGTTACATTTAAAGAAGGCTAACATACATTTGCAGAGCTGTGTGGAAGAATGAAGTGTTGAGCCCCATTAGCATCACTCTTGAAATCTCATAAGTAACATAAAGTAGATGGAAATCAAATGATAATTTTCCTTCTTGTGGTAGAGGAATGTGACAGTCAGACTTTGGGGATTCTTGTCTTTGTCCAGCCTGTAACACGTGGGCAGGACTGTTGCACACGTATGTTCAGGAACTTCTCAAATATATCCTTGTCCTCACTGAATAAGAAAGAAGAAAATTACCTCCCAACAAAAAGAGTGAGGGTTTTTTTCCTTTTTTTTTTTTTTCCCATTTGCAGAGAAAAGGTGTTAGACCCAAGGTTCAGATCCAGTTACTCTGTTAACTCCTACACTTTAGTTCTCTCCAGGACAGAGTCTTTCCACCCGACTAGAGATCCTTTGTCTTGATCCTCATCAATGAAGCAGCTCATCAGTGTTCAGATCTTTGTAGCAAGTGATAAAGCTTGAGTTTTGAACAGGCAAACTTACAAAGCCAAATTTAATTTATGAAACGCTTTGCTTATCTAATTTCCTTCATGTGCCTTTTGGAAGCTGATCTGTCTTGCAATAAATACTGTATATAGTGATAAAATAGCAGTTTATTATTCAAATAGCTTTGAGCACTACTTGCACAAGGGATGTATCTTCACTGCAGCCTAGGGTTTGGATGGTTCTAAGAGGCAGCATTTCTGAAGGAACTTCTAAGGAGCTGTAGCATTGAAAGGGAATATTTTCCATAGACATTGTAGACTTAAGAGGTAGTTAATAGCTGGGAGCCATGAACCCAGGTGACTGATGGTGTGGGTGTGAGGCTCTCAATAGAGTTTGTACACAGAGCTGAAACACCAGTTAATGCTCGGGGTGGTTTTCTCCTCAAGAGCCCTAGTAATAAATGCAGCAGAATAAGCATGATGAGTGCATAGTAAACGCCATGGTAATTTCATTAACATTTCTAGAATGTGTTTCCATGTACTTTCCAGAGCTATAGTGACAGTAGTTTCATTACACTCAGGCTGAGAGTCATTTGAGACTAGTCTTAAGAGCTAATAGATCTTGCATTCTGATAGTAGATTCTTTCCCTTTCCCTCTTTTCCTCATCCTAATTAGATAGTTAAAAACTGATTATTAAAAATCTCCTTTTTTAGATTCTTTTGTGTTCGATTTTATTGAAAAGGAGGGGAAAAAAATCAGTTTTAAAGGGGTCAGGACAACTTGGTAGCATAGCTAATATTAGTAAGAATTTTTAGGTAGACTTGCGTTCCTTTGCCCTTTTGTTATGAGGCCAGCTGGATGTTAATAAGAACCAGCTCAGTATACCTGTAATTGTGATTATGCTGTACTTCTGATAGGTGTAGCAGGTTTTCATTACAATAACTAGAATATTGAGTAAGGTTTGAATGAACATAATTAAAGGTTTGGGGAAAATAGATTATTTAATGTGGTAGGTTCTGGATGGGATCCCAGCAGGCAGGATTGACTCAGAGCTCATCTATTGCAGAATGAGAATTTGAATGAGTTTTGTCTTTTCGGTAAAATTAAGCCAATTAACTGACTTTAAAAAAGTACAAAATAAGGGGGTTTTTATATATGTGGGAGAAAAGACAGAATTTTTTTTTTTAGTGAACTTTCTAACGAAGTGATTAATCTTTCTGCTTACAGGTGGTGACTTCTCATAAGCCAGTTGCCATTTACAAAGTGGCATGCTGCTGCTTGTGGGGCAGGTAGCAGCCCTTTTTCGGGCTGTCAGTAGGGTTATTTTTACATGAACATGTTTACATGAGCATGTTTTTACATGAGCATGTTTCATGTTTTTACATTCTGTGTAAAGATTAGAACTGCTTCAGTTTCACATCAACAAATTGCTGGCATTGGAATAATAATGCCTTGGGCAGTAAAAATAGGTAGAATTTGGGAGTGAGGGTAAGTTGGTGTTCCAGGGAAGTTGTAACTTTCTGTTTTCCAGCTTGTGTTGGTTTCATAACCTGCAGTGCCTTTTTACATTATTTTATTTGTTAGTTCTTCGCTGCTATAGTGAATGAACTTAAGTTCTTGCATGTTGTGGTGAAATATTCAGGAGTTTTCTAGGTTTCTTTTGTGTCACAGGAGTCACTCTGCTACTGTAACATCTGTTCTGTTTAACTTGCACTGAAACTTCTGATTTCAGTGCTTGACTTTTCTCTTTGTTTGCAGCAAATAGTGCAGCTCTTTGGTGCAGTGTTTCCCTAAAGCATAAGGAAACAAGGTATTTTTACAGTCTGCATCTGCTGCTGGTGTGTTTCTCATTATGATCAGCTTCTACCTTATTATGCAGGCACTTGCTCAAATTAAGTGGTAAAATGTTTTTCTTTTGCTGTTCTTCAAAGGATTATTTTGTCTAGAGAACAGACATTTGCTCAATGGGAGGATTAAACAAATACAGGGCATGTGCTGCCCACCTTATATAGATAATTAGTTATTTTATATTGTTGCATTTGTGTATGTACGTGTGCTCATACAGTATGTAAAGTAACTTTTCCAGGAATCCTGGTATTGAATTGCAATGCCAGGTTCATTAGCTCTTCAGGAGGTGCCAAGTACAAAGGTGGGACACTGTTCCCCTTAAAGGATGTTCCCCTTAAAGAATGGCCCCTGCCATTTCCTTTTGATCTTCTGCATTTAGAAAATAGAAGGGAGAAACAGGTAAATAAGTGTCTTTTTCTGTATTTTTTCTAGAGAAAAAGATGTACAGCCAGTAGATTGCAGTATGTGATCATCTAAAACTGCTGCTGTGGCAGACAGTGATCTTCTTCTAGATAGGTGCTATTGTTAAGTAGTAGTGTCCATTAATAATATATAAGAATGCTTTTTTAAGATGCTTGGTATCAAACCTGCCAGTAACAGCCTGTGGTGATAAACCACAAGACAACGAAGGGTCCTAGAGCTGCAGGACCTTACTGTGAAAGATAGGAGAAACTTCATCTCTTTGCTTCTACATAATTTATGTTGTTTGGAGTTAGGAGTGCTCAGTGTCTGCTGTCTCTGCTGCAGCCACTCCAAAAGCCTTGGATATGTGGATAAACCAACAGTGCAGTTACTTCGATCCAGTAAAGCAAGACATGCTCGTTGTGATGGTCCTGCCACTGGTTTGTTTCCTCACACCCTGCCTTTGAGTGAGGCAAACACACTCTGCTGGTGATGCTCTCAGCCCGAGTGGTAAGGGAGCCTGATT
>VYZX01000786.1:385696-403124 GCA_013401335.1 Brachypteracias leptosomus
CTAGTCAAAACAACTAGTAATTTCTGAAGCAATTATGTCATTTGCCTTGATCTGGCAAGCAATTAATATTGGATAGGGTACTCATTACCTGTAAGTAGCTCACATAAGTGTACTTGTGTGCAGAAACCCTTAAAATTATTAACTCTTCAAGCCATTGATTAGGGGCTTTGATAAAAATTCTGAATTCTGCAGAATATCTTCGGGCTGTTTAAAATGTGAATACCCTTTGGCTGTCTCTTCTGGTTCTGTGAGAAGTTACTGCTATGTAGCAGTTGGCACAATGGTTCTTCTAGTTTAAAAACCCCTCATTTTAAGCCACAGGTAGAGGTGAATTTGGGACAAAACTCCATTTTTTTTTCACTGACATAGTGGATGTGTGGACCTGCATCACCCAGGTTTGTTTTGCCATGGAAGCCATAACCTGCAGCTGCCTCCTTAGCAAAAGAGTACCAACATCTGTCTTAAACAGCTGTAGGTGTTTGAAGAAATCTGAATCAAAGCCCCATATCTTTCTTTACTTAAACTCTGTGGTTATGAGAACAAGTCTTTTGTTTAATTTCTAGCAATTATTAACCCTCGGAGTATCATTTTCTATAACCTAGAGGTGGCCTACATAACTATTACCTAGGGTAATGTTTACACTTAAAATGTCTCAGGATACAGTAGTATTGGAATGTAGCACTTCCCAGCTAATTCTTTCTCATATCTTTCCATTTTTATATATTTGTGAGTTAAAATTCTTACAATTAATATCCAATGCATACATACTCAAGCTCATATACTTAATTTTACTATGGACTTTCAGTTTTGCAAGTCTTGTTCCATTACTTGTAGCTCTGTCTGTTACTTGACTATTCCTAGATGTCTAAAATGAGATGTTCAAGCTTTTTTACAGCTGTCACACCACTCAGGCTGAAAATCCTGTGCCATGCCAAACACCTGAAAAATAGAGCTAGGAAAAAACTTCACCCTGTTGGTCCCACTCAAAATTTTGGTTTTAAAAGCTCAAACCCTAGTGTGGCAACTTCTTGGCAGCTTCCTTGTATCTAGCTTTCTCATTTAGATGCTACCATGAAGCACGAGATAAAGAATCTTGAAAAAATAAGAACATTTGAAGGCTTGTTTGTTAGTTCCCTCTGTAATTTAAAAGCTCAGAATAATTTGGGGTCTGGTTGTGAGAATTGGCTGACACCTAGTGAACATACATCTGCTTGTGGTTGAATGTCAACCTGTGCAGGCACTTGAAGTAGGTCCATACCTGTCTTCTATGGCTTTCCCTTTTGCTCAGCATCTGAAAATATGTTAAGTTTTCTGGTACAGCAGCTGTGGAATTGACATCAGAGCAGTAGGAAAGGAGAAATACTCACCCGTGTAGTCCCAGAGACTTACTCAAAATGCTTAGAAGAAAAACTGAAGGTTCAGGAAATCTTAGTGGTAGCAATTTTATACTTTGCATTTCAAACAAAAATATTTGCCTTTCCTCTTTGAGTGTTGAAACAGCTCAATGAATACATTTTCCAAAATG
Organism: Brachypteracias leptosomus; assembly: GCA_013401335.1. NCBI lineage: Eukaryota > Metazoa > Chordata > Aves > Coraciiformes > Brachypteraciidae > Brachypteracias > Brachypteracias leptosomus. The sequence continues at coordinate 387,222 of VYZX01000786.1, forward strand.
TAGTTAAACAATTCACAGAGGGTTCTTGAAGTTTAAAAAATTTTGTCACAGGTGTCTCTGTTCAAATATGTTTCAGTAGTAGTTTTGATACAGTTGGTTGATACAGTTTTTTTAATAAAGATTTTTTACTTTCTTCAAAAAAACTCCAGTAGTGCCCAGTTTGAGTATTGACCATTAAGGCTGAGACTTTAACATTAACAAAACTTCTGATGGCTCTCATACTTTAGCTGTCATATTGACAGGGGGCCTAATACCTTCTTCTGGTATCCATTTGGATCTTGGGTACAAAAAAATAATAAGAAAAAACATTATTCTGCACATTCCTATCAAAAGAAAAAGTAATACCCACCATTTTTTGTTTTCAAGAACGAATAATCAGTAAAGATGAGAGAAGGAAGGGAGCACCCTAGATAAGACCTAGAGGGTTTTTTCTTCATCATAGCATAGGTTCTGTATCTTGACCCCAAGTGTGCTTGCTTGCTCCTCTTGGGATTCAATATCCTGCATTTCCTACACTGGAGGTCAGGAAAATACAAACTAGGGAGTCATCTTTGTACAGCAAAGATGATCAAAGGGGTCACTCTTAGGTAGGACACTGTCCTACAGGAATGTCCCCTGAAATACCTTTGTCATGTCCATGCAGAAGAGCCTCCCTTGCTCTTATTTCTTACTCAGTTAACTCTTGCATTTGGAATCTCTCTTCCCAAAGGTCCAAGTTGCCCTAACAGTTGCTTTGGTTGGATGCTTCTGTAAATTATCACTGCTGGGGATGTTCAAGGCTGCTGTTTTGTCATCACTGATCATAGTAATGTTTAAATGTTTGCCTGCCTGTTCTGGTGGAGCAGGGAGTTCCACTGCAGCTGCTCTGTGTGTTGTGCACACAGTGCCTGCCTGCCCCAGCAGTTCCCTCTTTTTTGCCTGATGCTTTTTTTTTTTTTTTAAAGTAATCTTGTTACTTCTGTTAGAAGGATTTGGCCATTTTCGAGAATGGGTTTTATAAATAGACTAAGTCCATGTCCTGGCTTTTTATGAAAACTAACTAAAATGCTATACTTCTTTGTTTTATTTGGAGACAGAATTTTTCTTTCCCTATTGCATAATCATTTCAGAACTTTTAAAAATCAGCCTGACCGATTTTTACCTTTTACAAAAATAATCCAGATCAAAACTGCTTTTCTATGAGAAATGCTTTGCTGCAAGCACATGTTTTAGTTTTTAAAGCCTCTTTGCCAAATCAATGTTTAAATTAGGAATCATTGAATAATCCTGTCGTGATTTTCCATGTTAACCAAGGGGAAAATGTGCAGGACAATAGATTAAATTGGCTACAGTGCTGCTCTATTGACAGGGAAGTCATTACACATGAGCATGTGTAGCTGGGTAACCTCTTTAACTGGGCTGTGAGATCCACTGCAGATAACACTTAGTTTGAAGGGGGAGAAATGGACATCTAGTAGATTTGGGTCCTTACAATTGGGGGTATTTTGTTGTAATTTAGCTGTTTGTTGTTTGACCATTGAGAGATTAAGTATTGTTACCAAGTCCCGTGAGGAAAACTTCCATGGAAGTGGAACGTGAGAAGAGAAACTGTGGTTCTTGCACTGTAAAAGCTGATGATAGAGTTCTTTATGCTTTAGATTTGAAGCATGATGAACAAATGCACAAAAGTAATTTAAAATGCCCCCTACTTATGTAGAGGTTAAAGATAAGGTGAAATAACTGCTGCATTTTGTTTGCAGTCCAGTGGCAAAACTGCATCTTTGACATCTGGGAACGTCCTGACTCATGGAGTTGCCTCTATTTGTGCTGCAGTGACTCAGCCCTCCCTGTTAGATTATTATTATGGGGGTTTTTTTGTTTGTTTTCTCTTTATAAGGGAATTCCAGAACTGGTTTCACTCCTGTGAGCTAAGTGTTGTCTCAGTATCAAGTCTTCTCTCAGGCCATTTGATGTGTTTTCATTAATTTGCAGGAAAGGGAAGGAGATACAGTTGCTGGGCTGCCTGATTTTGTCCTTCTGAAGTATTTGCAGCAACAGATCTTTTGGGAAGAGTCAGATCACATATACCTGTAGATTAGATTGTATAGTAATTCTGCAGTAGCAGGGAATCCAAGATTTTCTACATCCCCAGAAGCTGAAAGGAAAATGATCCATATTCTTCCTCACTTCAGGAGTTCATTGCACAAGGAATTTGGTGTTCCTGCTAATAGATCCTGTGGCTCTTGCTCTGCTTTGACCTGCATGGTTTGTCTCACTGAGGAGATTAGCTTTTTGGATGACCAGGCAAAGAAAATCTTGTCCCAGGCAGAATTTTAATAAAATTGTTTGGAATTTTGCCCTGCCTCTTGGGATCCCAGAAGAAAAAAAAAAATAGAATCTATATCATTAATTCATCTGCAGTCAGTTTACCATGGTAAAATGTGGAAAATACTTAGGGTGTGTTTGTGTCAATAAAAAGCTGCCAAAACAACGTTGTTAAATGTCTCTACCATGAGGAGCAGAAAAGGCACCTTGGATCAAATCCCAACATGTTAAGTGGTTTTACAGGACACTGTTCCAGGTCCAGAACCCTGCTGAGCATAATATTGAATCTCATTCGATTTCTACCCAGCTGGAACTCTTGACTGAAGTGATATTAAGTCATTTCATTAGAGCAGGCTCTGAGAGCTTGCCTAATAGAGCTACATTTTCTGGTTTTGAGCTTCCTTTGCTGAGATCCACTTCTGTACTCTTGGTCTAGACAGGTAATCTGATACTACTTATTTGCTCCTTAAGGATTCTAGGTAGTAACACTCTTCTTTGAGTATGGCAAAACTTCTGTGTGTTTTGTATTGATGTCTGCTAAATCCTCATCTCATCAAATTCTGTATGTTGAGTCCTTTCCATGCTGTTTCATTAGGGTTGGCAGAAACTTTTGTCAGCATTAGTGCCTGGAGAAGAGTGGAGCTAATTGTTAGGTTTTGGCTGAGTTTCAGAGTCTGTTTTAAGGGGAACAGTAAATAGTATTTTGTGTTGTGTATAATACAGATAGAAAAGAACTATTGCACTTCTGCAACTCTCAAGATTTCTGAAAAGTATTCCTGCTGCTGAAGCCTTTTTACAGTTCTGATTTAGATCCATGGCATCAGTAGAGCCTACCTGCAGTTAAGCAGCCATGGATTTGTGCTGCTGTAAGAGAAATGTCTTGTAGCCAGAGTTCCTAATTTGTGCTTTTATGTGCTTCTGTAGGTGTTTGCCTTTGATCACTGCTTCTGGTCCATGGATGAATCAAACACCACAAAATATGCAGGTAAACTTTTTCATACATTTGAAACTGTAAATAATTTGAGAACATATGAGAGCTTGGGCTTCTGTTTTGTGGAGCTTTTTTGCGTTTTGCTCAGGTGAGTTCTTCTAGAAGCAAACTTCTCCTTTTTTCAGGAATTGGGTCATCTGAGTGCTAGCACCTCGGTTTAGAAGGAATGAAAGCTTTAAGGTGCCCTGTTCAGGAGGGATGCTTTTACATCTAAGCAATAGTGGTTTTTTATCCCCTGGAAGAGTCTTTTGTGAGGATTCTTTTTGTCACTTAAAACAAAATTTCAGTTCTGCATCAGAAATTACTTATGATTAACACCAGTGATGAACGAGTGTGTTTTCAATACTCTGCATTCCTGTGCACAGGAGAAGGATAAAGCATGTTCTCCTCAGATAGTGTGGGTATTTCAGGTCTTTCAAGTCATTCGTAGTCTGATTGTTCACATCCCTTCCATTTTTGGGTGATCAGCTTTGTGACTTCTTCCTCCCAAAACCTACATGATCCAGGCAAGATTGTAATCCCAGTAGATGGTTTTCTCGTAACTGGATTTGTGCATTAGCATATTTGTACTTTATAAGAGGACTTGTTCTGGTAGAGACAGCTCTGAACACTGGGATTTCAAGGCTGTGGTCCATAGAAAAGAGGAAAAAAACCCCAGCGTTCACTGTAAATATTCATATCATGAACATTGTGGCCCATAAGAAATCTTGAAGGTCGATAGGGTTATTTTATTTTGCCCAAAGTCTGAGATAAATGAACTATGTTCATCTACTTGTGATAAAATATATCTCTGACTGGTGTAGCCCCTGGTATCAAATCCCAAATCATAGAGGTTGCGCTCGATCACAGTTTCTACTGCATTTCTTACTTGCCTGAGCAAAGGAAGATTTCTTCAGGAAAAAGGTTCTTTATTGATTCATCTTCCAGTGACTGTTTGCACTGAAGAAGTGCACTGCACACTATTCATAGATGCTTAGGCTGGTAGAGCCACTGGAGCAGCACCTTCTTTTGCACCTACATGCCTCTGATTCCTTTCAAAAGAAGGAGGTGATGGTAGGTACCCAGATCTTGGCCCCACGTGCCTCCAGCATGCAGGTGTGAGCTGCACCCATTGGCTGCACCATGGTCCTAATCCACTTACAGAGAAGACACAGACCAGAGAAACACCCCTAACCAGTTAAACTTGTTTCTGCCTCGGTTTAACCCATCTCCAGGTGAATTCAATGGGATTCTAGGTCTATTTTGAGTCAAAACTAGATTTCTGGAGCCTATTTCAGAAGTTGTTGTTGAATTCACCTTATCTGAGAATTGCAATTTTCTTACCGTTAGCAGATGAATCTCTTAATGGACTGGACTCTAGAAGTCTGTCGCCTGCATCTCTTGCATTTTTTTACTGGCCAGAAAAGCCATAAGGTGGTTTTTTGCCCATTCCAGATAATGTTCCTGCCAGGAAAAATAAGACCAAAACTGTTTTCCTTAGTTTGTTTTTTTTCTTTTTTTTTAAGAAACACATTAAGAATGTGAGCTTTAAGACCTGCAGAGAAACAGCAATACTTTCACTGATTTTTTCTTTTTTTTTTTGTACAGTCTTGAAGTTAACTTGTGACTTCCAGCCCTCGTGTTCTAGAACATAGTGAGTTTGGCAGAATATCAGAACAAAAGTTTTAAAACTAAAAAAAAAAAAGGCCTGAAACAGTTTTGTTTTGTCTTAAGTCCCTGGGTTGTTGGCTTGTTCACTTGCTTGTGCATGAACTGATCCTATCTCATTCTATGGTAGCATTTCTTGGTTTAGAGCCAATAAACTGAATGCTGAAATGGCAAGATTCCAGTTTTTCTATGTTTGTAGTGTTAAGGTGCCCCAGGTCTTTCTCACAGCTTGGCCTAAATTACTGTACTCAACACAAACCCCACAATAGCTAGTTTTGGTTGTGGTTTTTGATAATTTCTTTGCCCCATGGAACAAACCCCCCCTTGTCTTGGCCTTCTTGCAAGTATTGGTATTGTCTGTCTCCAGAGATCGTACCAGAGACTGTTACAGAATTAACAAGCTTAAAGAATCCAGGCAGGCCACCTGGCAGGCTGAGGGTTTGAGCTAAGCTGTAATTTCTTGGTTGAATGCTGGGCTACAGAAGGGTTGCTGATCTGGAAGCCAGAGAGATGCATAAATACCCCCAGCCCTATGTAACTCGGTGTGGATGTAAGTTTAATGTCATTGCAAGAGCAGGGATTAGTTGCACAATCAAAAGGAAACGTGTAAAGCTTGAAAGTGAAGTCCCGAGTGCTGGTAAATGTAAGTTTAAATAAAATTCTTGAAATAAACCAGGTATGTGAGACAAATTTAATTACTTGAAATCCGTTTATCTGCATCACAGAAATACAGTGGAAGATGTGAAGGTTTAACAAGAGATTTCAAGTGCTAGGCTGCCCTGTCAGTCATTACTCTCTGTGCAAAACCAAAATGTGCTCATCTTGCATTCTGTTGACTAGATCTATTGTTGTGTATCTCAAACTACATTAAAGATTTTGTTGATTTCAGAAAGCCCACAGGAAGGTGTGCACCACAGGCAACATGCCAAGGGATCTGAATTCTGTGTTACCTTCTGTAGATAACTCTTCCACCTTTTTGGTTTTGTTTTTGATGTCAACAAAACCAAAATTTGTGCTGTCCTGGAAATGCACAATTGTTACAGAATCCTTAAAGCTATCACACATGAGTATGGACAGGTTTTATTTTTCCCTTGGTTGATTGATCTACAATACTACTGACACTTACTTGGTTGCACAAGAGCAAGGTTCTTGTTGGATAAACTTAGTTGCATGAGTAATAGGTAACAGTTCTCAGGCTGTGGAGGAGCAGAGCTGACCCTGAAATGGGCTTGGCCATCTCTTTCTCTTACACTACTTATTCTGTGAGGTATCTTCAAGGTTTTTGGCTGAACATAAGGCTTTTTTTGTATGTACTAATGTTCTTTCTGAACTCATATTCAGGAAGTACAAGGGATCTTATTCTAGTTTGAAAGCTACCTTCTCTTTTCAGTATTTGAAAACACAGGGGTTGTTGCTGTTGGTAGCAAAACTGCTTTTTTAGCAATTTTACTTATTTTTGTGCTGAAGTGGAAATTGAGTTCTAAAATTCCAAAATGATCCAGCCAAATCAGTAACAGAAATAGTGAAGATAACCTTCCTGTAACAAAAAAAATCCAGAGGGCATCTTTGCAGCCATCCTTGCAGGATGGTGTCTCTCAATAGGGAGTCTGGAGCACAGAAGAAGAGTAAGATCTTCACAAGACCTTAGTGGAAGTGGCGCTTTGGTTTCAGATACCACAAGAGATGGAGGCTCTTTAACAACTTGATATCTCATCTCAGAGCCTGCAAGATGCAGAACCCCCTCTGAATTGCTCTTAAGACTGAAAATGAAATATTTATCAGCTGTTTTATAGAAGGGGGGGAGTTGGAAGGATGTTTTTTGTTCTGTGGTGGTGTTGTGGTTTGATTCTGGGTTTTTTTGGTTTTGGATTATTTTTAATAAAATCATAAAATCATTTTGGTTGGAAGACACCTTTAAGATCATCAAGTCCAACTGTTATCACACATGAGTATGGACTGGTTTTATTTTCATTTATTTTATAACCCAGCACTGCCAGGTCACCACTAAACCATGTCTCTCAGCATCACATCTACATGGCTTTTAAGTACCTCCAGGGATGGTGACTCCACCACTTCCCTGGGCAGCTTGTTCCAGGGCTTTACAGCCCTTCTTGTGAATAATTTTTTTCCTGATACCCAACCTAAACCTCCCCTGGCACAACTTGAGGCAATTTCCTGCTGTCCTATCACTTGTTCCCTGGGAGAAGAGTCAGACCCTCACCTGGCTCCAGCCTCCTTTCAGGGAGCTGTAAAGGGTGAGAAGGTCTCCCCAGACCCTCATTCAACCAGTTAGCAGGTAGAGGGAGGATTACTGTGAATACTGGTGCTGTGTGTTTCTGACTATTTGTGGCTGTGTCATTGCAAGCAAGGAACAGTTACAAACCTCTGGGTTTGTGCTGGTCAAGTGGTAGCTCCTGTATCTGTTTTCTGATTATTTAATTCTGAAAGATGTAGTTGGAGTTTGAGAATATGAACCTCTTACTGGAAAGAAAACAAACTAACAAAAAAAAACACAACAAAAAGAGCCAAAACAAAACAACCAAAAATAGGTCAATTAAATAGATCTTTTGAGTGGGAGGGGAATTTGGTTGTGGGACAGAATGAGTTTGCCTTGATCTGGAGAAGGGATGAGCTTTGCCTGACAGGCTAGGGAAGAGATGTCTTATGAATAAGCAAAATAGCTCCTTATTTCCATTTGTTTCTTAACTTGAATGGGTCAAGAGTTGATTCATGGATGAGGACACACCTGCTTGCCTGAAAAGCTCACAGAGACAAATAACAGCTTGGCATTTTGGTGAAGAGGAGAACATTGAGAAATTCTTACAGCCGAGAACAAAGAATTTTTTTTACAAGCCCAGACAACAGTAAGAGCCTATTGAAGTCTGCAATGAAGTGGATTTTCAAAAGGAAGGGAAGAAACCCTTCAGTATGGGAAGGATTTGGGAGATGGTTTAAATAACTGCAGTAGGACTTTGGTAGGTCCATTCCAAGGACCTCACACTGTATGGATTTTTTTTAAGCTCTCTAAGATGCACCACATTTAGCCTGAAATCTCAGCTCTGTTTCCTCAGGCTGTGTTGTCCTGAAAGGCTGAACACCCAACTTTGGGCTAGGTACTGTGACTACTGCTCTTTCAGCAGCAGTTTTAAAAGGAAACACACCAGGTGGTTGGCTTAAAGAACTGTCCTCATGAGAGATCAAAAATTGTGGATTATGAGCAGACACGAGTGTCTCTGTCTGTAGTTGTGACTAACTTTAAGCTGTTACGTGGGAAAAACCCATCCCTTCATTACTCTTCTGTTGATTGGGGCTTTTTTGGTTGTGTTTTTGTGGGTTTTTTTTCTTTTTTTTAAGAGGACACTCTACATAGTGTGTAGGACTTAATTTTGTGTCACACAGTTGGCACCTGACCTGTACATTTTGGGGGAAACTGAAGTTATTCCCTATGGTTTTAGTGCTATATGGGCCAGATACTTAAAACGTAGATGTCATGGCACCTAATTTAAACATCTTTAAGGCTTTAAACATTAAATACTCCAGTGCTGTAGTGTTAGACTGCAATAGTTAGATGATGCTACTGTTGTGCTTTTATGTTCTTGTTAAGCTGAGCTATAAGCATCTTCTCATTTTGGAAATACTCTTTTAAAACAATTATCTAGCAGAGCTATTAATAATTCTGATCTCCACAGATCATGTTTTATTATCATGGAGCCAACTGCAATCTATTGCTGTCAAATTTGCGTATTAAAATGTTCTGAATCAGAGATTAAGCCATAAAGAGATTTGATTGTTCATTGTTGTACCTAACAAGTTGTAACTTGGTGGTAGCTGTTTCTGCTGTGTAAGGAAGGGGGTTCCAGGAATGGCAAGGATGTGTTGTAACGTTGCAGTCACAGCCTTGCTGAATGTGTCTGTGCTAATATGAGACAATTATTCCTATTTCAGGTCAACAAATTGGTGTGAACTAGAAATACCAGACACCTAAAAAACAGACACTGAAACTGTTTTTTATTAGAGTACATCTTGGATGTGTTTGTCACTAAATGAGCAGGTCTTGGAGAGTAGCTGTGAACAGCCTTTTTAAAAGGAGAATTTTCTTGGAACGGGTCTGGCCCTTTTTCCTCCCCTCTCTTCTCTCTGCTCTCACAGTCTAGCAAACTTGAGAATGTTTAAACTTCTGTTTGTAAATAGCTTCATTTTGCAGATAGTAAGAGCAAGGCCCAGGGTTCCTCTGCAACGTGGAGGTTTCCCTGGGAATGCTGTCAGATCAGATCTCCTGATCGGGGCTTTGGAAGCTCTAAGGGGATGATTTGGAGGAAGAGAAGGGGAAAGAGCACAGAGATATGAGAGAGAATACTTAAATATCTCATTTTTAAAATAATGTGTTGTATTCTTGCATGCCAGAGTATGTATTTATCTTTTTATTTTCAGGGACTTTATATCTTACATATTTTCTAAATTTAAATCTTCTAATAATTCAGAGATTCCAACTAAGATTTTCACATGCAGCTCTGTTGGTAGATAATGTGAAGCTTTTATTTTAGACTTGTTAATAATTTAATAACCACTATTAACATGTGCACTGCTGTACTGAGCTACATTTACTTTGGGTTGGATTCTTGTCTTTGAACTATCCAGCCAGTTCAGTAGATGGAGAACATGTGAGAAAGCTTTTTATTTTCAAAGTGCCATGCTAAATGTCCTTGATGCATGGTAATAGCACAGGGTGGCATTTGAAAGTTCTAGGAATATACGTGGGTTAAAAATGTACATGTGAGAGGTGGATGGGTTTCCTTTAACTTTCAGGTAAGTCACAGATTTTGAATGCTGAAATCTTCAATATCTTTAGTATAGTTATTGCTAAATAAGGAATGATTATTATCTTGGTTTATATGTTTATGGAAGAACGTCAGGAGCCTGTCAGAGTGCTGAATGTGAAAGTATTGAGTCCTGAGAGCTGATGGAGGGGTTTGATTCTTGGGTCAGTCTTCTACCTCAAAATCAGGAGACACTTCTTTGCTGTGAGGGTGTTGGAGTCTGGCCCAGGCTGCCCAGAGAGGTTGTGGAGTCTCCTTCTCTGGAGAGATTCCAAACCCACCTGGACACAATCCTGGGCACCCTGCTCTGGGTGACCCTTCTTTGGCAGGGGGGTTGGACTAGATGACCTTCAGAGGTCCCTTCCAACTCTTACCATTCTGTGATTCTGCTGGAATTGGCCTTCTCAGAGATCGAGAGTTATTTATTTGGTCTTTCTTTTATACATATATATACTTTTTCTTTTTTTTTCCCCCCTGCTGTTGGCATCAGGCTTGCAGTTGTGCCTGTCAAAATGCACAGTAAAGTGTTGAAGCTATGAAGACAGCTACAGCTGTCTGGTGAAAGTGGATGAGGTTTCCATAGTGTTTTGACGTAGCTTTCCAGTACATTTCACAACTGAGTGGACATCTACCAGTGTTCCTCAGGTCCCTTGGTAGGGTCTCACTGTAGGGACACTGCCTTGAGGGCAGTAACAGGGGTTACAGAGCATACAGCAGCATTGCCTGATAATCTTTCTCACTGCACAGTTCCAGGTTATCAGCCTTGCTCCTTGAAGTAAAGAAAACAGGATTATTCAGAAAAATTCACCAGGCTCTGCTCCCCTTTCCTCCAAGGGATGAGCAGACAGGAGATCCTGGGAGAACTGGCAGCTCCCATGCTTACCCTGGTGGCCCTGGGGTGCTTTCCCCAGCTTGGCTGACAGCTTGTCCATCAGTCATCTAAGGGCTTGCCCATGTTCTGAGCCAAAGATGGGGTGGGTGTTTCAGTGTCTGGCCTTTAGTTGCCTCTATAAGAGGGTGTATGGCCTTAGCCAGCTGGAAGATTGGGAACCTCTGTCTTAAAGGTTGTGTAGTGGAAATTTTTCTGTTAAATAAATGTAAATTTTCTCCTTTTTTGCTGCATTTCTCCCTTTTTTTTGTAAATTAAGTTAGAATCAATTTAAAACCCCAGCTTGCTTCTTTAAGCACTAGGTATCTGTGGAAGAAAAATCCTGTAAAGAAGCAAAATGTATTAATTGCAGGTGGTGTAGGCAGTAGGACTGCATTATTTCTAACCATGAGTGCACATAGATATCATTCTGTTTAGTACAGATTTTGTAAGCAGTTTGCAAACCCCCTAATAAAATTTGTGGGGGAAACAGTGAAGTTTCTTAATCAAAAATACCAAAATACCACAGATGATGTGCTGTTACCCTCACCAGGGCACTGCATTAGCAAATGAATATAATATCCATAACTCAAGTTTAAAGTCTTGTGTTCTTTTCTGTGAGTGCACTTAAAAACAAATCTTATTTTATCCTGTTGATTACTATAAACATCACTCTTTAATGACCCATCTGATATGTTGGTATTGTTGAGCTCTTAAAAACTGTAATAAAAAAACAATTTTTGAATTATGTATCAGTGTCTGATTGACTTTCAGTTTGTGTTGACCATTTGAAAATTAAATTTCTTTGGAAAAAAAAAATATATTCCAACTTTGCCTGTCAGATTCAAACTGGGTTCCTTCCCTGATATTTATCAGGAAGGGATTCTGTAAATCATCTTATGGTTATCATGACTGTGCAGTTTCATAAAGCTGTAGTATCTGCTTTCTTGGGAGAAACACAGAGGATGTTACTGGTTTATTGCTGATCAGAAGTGAGTAATAAGTTTTTTCCTCTCCTGAAAAATGGTTTTATTCTCCAGTCACAATCACTGTGGAAAATAGATGCTTTTTTCTCTTAATAATTATACTCAGCTTCAATCTTTACTTGATTTTTTGCATTCTTGCTCAGCAAGATAGTAAGTGGCTGCCTGCCTCTGGTATTGGGTAGTCAAAATGGGCCCCCGGGAGCTGGTTAGAAAGCAAATTTTGGTGTACTGCATGTTTTTAGTCTTCTGCTGATATATTTTCTTAATTCATTCCTCAGTAGTTTAACATTCTCTGTAGCTATCTCCACATTGTTAAGTGATGCTCTCTCAACATAGACATTATAAAATGGCTGAACAAGCCTAAGTTGAATGAGAAGTGAATGAATGTGCACAAGGAAGGAGATGGACTCATTCCAGAGTACAACAGATTCTCCTCTGGTGTTAATTCCTGAATTCAGCATTTCTGAACTGTATTACTCCAAGGAGCAGTGACACGTTGGAATTTTAGATGTTCAGTTGGAAAGACATGAAATCATTTGTTTGTTCATCAGTGCACTCAATAGTAAAAAATAGTTTGCAAACCTTTTTTTCTTGTTTTCAGTAAATTTAAGTCTGTTACTCAATGTAAAATAAACTTCAATTGTTTTCTAGGTCAAGAAGTGGTGTTCAAGTGCCTTGGAGAAGGAATTCTTGAAAAGGCCTTTCAGGGATATAATGCTTGTATTTTTGCCTATGGACAGACAGGTGAGTTGCCTGTGCTGAAGGGAAAGAAAACTTGTGCACATGGGAATTGAAGAACAAAATTAAAATACTAACCTAGACAATATTTGAAAATTTTATTTTGAATTATCATAATGTTAGGTGTCAAACATTTAGCACAGCCAGTAACAATGTGAAGTTCTTAAAGCAGCTCTATAAATAAATTCCTTCTTACTACCTGTTGGGGCTGCTTTCGAAGCCTGAAAGGAGTAGTTCATACTGAAGACTCACTCAGTCTTTTCTGTTTGTATGTTCAAAAGACTCCCAAGTAATGGCCCTGCTGAAAGAAGCTTTTAAGATAATTTCTCTTTTTGTTTTCCTGTACCTTGTAGCCCAAAGAGTAAGCTGTCTGTCTGGAATAGCTTGTCATGTTGTTCTGATATGTGCTTCTGGAGGAATAAAAAGAGAATTAAAACGTGTTTTATGGACAAATGAGTAGCTCAGAAACTACATCCTAAAGCATTTTCTTCTCCTTTTTCCCTTTAGGTTCAGGAAAATCCTTTTCAATGATGGGCAATGCAGAGCAGCTGGGTCTGATCCCACGGCTCTGTTGTGCTTTATTTCAGAGAATCTCTGTGGAAGAAAATGAATCTCATACTTTTAAAGTCGAAGTGTCCTATATGGAAATCTACAATGAGAAAGTCAGAGATCTGCTTGACCCAAAAGGGTGAGTAGCTTCACTCTGCCCCACAGCCTTCCTTTTATTTTTGTCTGAAAATATAAAAATAGAAATCAGTTTTAATCACTTTTGGAAGTCCTTGAGGCAGCTTTCTCAGCACATGTGTTTATAAAACTTCTTTAGAAAGGGTTAGATACCAAACAGCAGCAAGAAGAGAATATTCATGTAAACCTTGTACATGAAGTAGTAATTAGCATGGATCAATTTAAATATTAGGATACCATCATAATGATGCAAACAAATAGTCTACCACCAGAAAGCAAGACTATGAGCAAGTCAATTCAGGGATATTTTTGCCATATGATCCACACTTTATTCAGGTAAGAATTTTCATCAAATAGAAGTTTGAAGCTTATTTGCAACTTGGTTCTCATGGTTTAGGTATTGAACTTGAATGTGGAAGGTTAACACCTCAGAATATGCTCGTGGCATTCTTTTCTTCCCTTTTGTCTACACAAAAATACTGCTTAGGTTCTAAGGCTTGGAGATGCTGGACAAGAGATGGTTTGAGAGAGGTTTTTTTTGACTGAGCATTGATATATGTGGTATATATTTTGATTCTGGAACATAACTGCATTAGGGGAAGAAGTGTGCAAGTTAATTAAAAAGGTAGATTTGAGACTTACTTTTGATACATGGCAACAGTGTGGAAAATGCAAGAAATTAAGCTTTACTAAATTGCTGGAGGGAGAGAGGAGGATTTTTAATTTCCCCTTTTTTTCCATATTCTTTCTGCCAAATAAGGCATTTCAGGTTTTGTTCCAGCCATAAATCCTAGGGTGGGAGGATGCAGTAAAAATAATCCATGTATATAGATTAAAACTCATTAGATTATTTTGAGTCTTTATCGTTAATTTGAGTGGAAAACAAATTTGGAAGACTTTTTCCTCTTGTCAAAATTAAAAGTCATAAACTCATTTCTGCTATATGGGAAGATTGTTATAATTTCATGCTATAATTTTTGTCTTTTTCAATAAAGTTCACACTAGTGGCTTGTGCATAAAGTCTCCTTTCTTCCATAGGAGTCGGCAGTCCCTTAAGGTTCGGGAGCACAAAGTGTTGGGACCTTACGTGGATGGCCTGTCTCAGCTGGCTGTTACAAACTTTGAGGTAAATCTAAACCAATGTCAAGTTTATAAATAACACCTGTGTACATAAGCAATAGGAATCTCATAAGAGATAAATTAGTGTCTACCCAGGCGTTTTGGTTCTTGTGTGTGTATGGTCTGTGGCAATCACAAAGATGGAATCATAGAATTGGGTTGGAAGGGACCTTGAAGATTATCTAATTCCAACCCTCCTGCCATGGGCAGGGACACCTCCCACTAGACCAGGTTGCTCAAGATCCTCTCTAATGCTTCAGAAGTATTTACTTAATGTAAAAGGATTGGATTTGCCTTTTGGGTTAAAATATAATAGTGGTAATATCTCTTTGTTTTACAGTTTTCAATGCATATGGTCTACGCCAAGAACACAAAGTTTCCTTGACACAGGAAATATGAGGCTTTCAAATAAGAATATTAGTCTTCTAGCATGAATCCCTTTGATTTTGTTCTTGAATAGACCTCTTATTTTATACAGCTGTACTGCATGAGGAGCTACAACATGGCTTACGTAATTCATAATATAAATAAATGACAGCATCTGAGCCCACTTGAATTACCAAAACACATTCCAATAAATCAATATTGTAGAAGGCAATGAACTGCTATAGCTACAATGGAAACAATGAAAGTGGTGCAGTTGTATGAATTGTGCAGGCCTGTCTTTTTTTAAGGAAGCTAATTTGAAAATGTTGTGTTTTTTAAAAAAAAAAAAGTGAATTCTCTGTGTAGTATTATGTGAGAACTAGTTTGCATTTTATGGAGATTTTTTTCTGAAGCATCTGTGCATGTTACAGAGTTATAAAAACTACTTGTGCAGCTCTTGTGGTGAGCTGCATTCTTTGAAAGCACACCTCTGTTCAGACTCGAGGAAATTTTGTTCGTAGCCCCTTTTTGACTGATGATTTTAATGAAACTGTCTTGGAAGACTCAGCAGGCACATACATCAGGCACGACAGAGTTGTCTTTGTTTCTACCTATGTGGGAAGGTGCAGGCTCAGGTGAGGTAACCCTGTGAGCCAATTAAGGGAGGATGGTATTAGTGCAGTTGAGTGAAGAGGCGCATTGTGTTCACTTGTGTAAGTAGGTCTGTGCTGGCCTGATTACTGGCATTAAACAATGTCATTTGTAATGTTGCCAGCATTTCAGCAGCAGATAAGGAGAAGGTGCATGGACTGTAGTTGTTGGGCTTTTAAGCACAGCATTCAAAGCAGAGATGTGATTTAATGTTGTTCTGTGGAATCACCTGCCTTCTGTACCAATAAATCTCAAAATGTGTAAATAATTTTCTCATTACTTCTACCTTCCCTTTTTCCTCTCTCCCACACATCCACACCCTTCCATCTAGATGGGGATTTTGTTCAGCAAACACAGTCCTTGCTTTTATCCCAGCATCACTTCTTACTCTTTTTTGCTCTAGGATATTGAGTCACTGATGTCAGAGGGGAACAAATCACGAACAGTTGCTGCCACCAACATGAACGAAGAAAGCAGCCGCTCTCACGCTGTCTTCAATATCATAGTGACTCAGACACTTTATGACCTGCATTCTGGTGTATGTATTTCCCTTGATTAATTTATGAAGTTATGTTGAATTCTTCTTCCTTCCTCTTCCACATACTTTTATCTGTTTAGCTGGGCTTCTACTTTTAATGCCATGGGGTCCAGTAATCTAGTACTAGTAAGACCACAGGATTGAGAGAACCCTGGAAGTGTGAGGAATCACATCAGATAAAGCAAAGGGTTGGA
>VYZX01000787.1:2308-45228 GCA_013401335.1 Brachypteracias leptosomus
TGATTGAGGAAAGGAGTTTCACAAATTATGAAACAAAATGGTCACAAATCCAACTTCAGGACTGGTGTAGCAGAAATATATCTCAGGATTTGAAGGAATTTGTCTAGGAAATGTATTTTCCTTTCTTGTGCTATTAGTACATTTTTAAATCTCAGTTTTTCAGAAACAGGGATATATATGAAAACATGAAGGAGACAGAAGGCAAGGTGGGTGATTTTCACTACACAGAATGTGATTCTGAAGAGTGTACTGGCTGCTGAAACAGTAAGTGCTCCACAGACCATTGCGTTAGAAGGAGAAATGTATTCTTGTCTCAAAATTAGCCTAAAAGCTACTGACGTGCCTATGAAGCTTTCACTGCAGAATTAAAAAATCAAAACTGATCTTGTGTCAGCAAGATAATACATTAGACATATTGGAACAATTCCTGAACAAAATTGTTCAGAAAACAATGTGCAACAACAGGTTGCATGGGCAATCCCCAGTGCAACAAAAAAGCATCAGCAGTTAGCAGAAAGAACAATCTGTTATTTTCCTTAATGTGCATGCTTAGAAGATCTTTAGAAACTATTAGGAAAAGAAACATTTACCTCTTTGGAGGGATGAGGTTAAAATACAGGCTGACCAAATTTTACTGAGTATGGAGTAGTAAGGTCTATGTCTGTTCACCCAGAAATTGATGGGAGTTTTGCAAATAGACTAGCACAAGCACCTACTGAATTTGAACAGCATAAGCAAGAAATGAAAAGATGAAGTATGACTGGTAGACTATGAAAGAAACCGCTGAGATGTAAACCTGGCTTCTGTTCAGAATTTTTCTGTACAAACTGGCACAAGGTCACTTCTTTGTATGTGGTCTCTCTCATTTGTAAATTAAGAATAATACCTGCCTGCCTTGGATTATTTATGCTGAAGATTAATTTAAAATTCATAAAAGCACTTTCAGAATTTAGTGTTGAAAAAATGCTAGAAGATTTGTAATTTTGATGAAGAGGGGAACTGTGATGAATAGCAAGAGGAAATAACCACATACTAGACAGCTAATGTAGTTAAAACTGCCAAAGTTTTGGTCAGTCTTTGTGATGGACTGTTTTTCCTGTATCTTTTTTCTGAAGGGATAGACATTTTAAAAATTATTCCTCATTTTTTCTTGAAACAAAGCTGTTAACTGCACAACAAAATGTGCACACTACGGAGCTTTTAATGAGAGGCTGGCTTATTTTCATACTGTAGAAGTCTAATTATGGCTTTAAATCCTGGGTTGGCTCAAAGAATCTGTGCAAATTATAGTATGGGAAACTGACCATCAATTACAGTGAAAAAGTAGATCCCATTTTCTTCAAGTATTCTAATTTAAAAGTAGTACTTTCAGAGGGGGATTTCCTTTGCAGACATTGTGGCTCTTTTCTAATCAGGGAAGAGGAAGAGGAGACTGACTCCCTCAATGTTTTTCCATATATATTTTCTGGCACAGGTGCTAATCACAGTAAAGGCTTAAATTTTTGCTCCCAGATTAAAGTGTACGTAATACCTATAATTCAAGTTGTTGTGAATAAGAGTCATTGAATATATCAAGGAATATTTGAAAAATAGCCCTGCCTGCCAGAGTCTCGTAGTCACCTAGATACTAAATGTTGCAGACATAAAACACAACAAAAGAGGTAATGACTCTTCATAAATGCAGTGCATTCTTAAAGTCACCTGTGATGGTTCTCAATGAATATCTGTTAAATTCCATTTTATTTTCAAACAGAATATTTAATGACAATATTGAAAGATTTTTTTTTAGAACATAATTTATATTTCTTGGAAAAATTCATTTCATTATTTTGAGGTGTTTGCGTAGTATCTATGCATACATAATTTCCAGATAGTACCTCTGAAACAAATCTATCTTTTAAAAGAAAGGCTGGAAAATCCACTCAGAGTTTGTGATCTGTTCTGTCATGCTTTTATTTGTAATAAAACAAATTTGGAAAATGGTATCAATTTTTGGTTTTAAACAGAATCAGTGCTTTATAATTATATTTTAGCTTTCTTATTTTGTTTTCCCTTTTCATGTAATTGTAGTGTAATACATATGTAATAATATACTGAAAGAAAATTGAAATGGTAAAAAAATATAGTGAAAAGTCAGAAATGTTTCCACAGTAAAATGTTCTCTGTTAATTCATTTCAAATATGAAGTGATAGTACTTCTTTCATTCGGAAGGATAGTTGAAAGAATGTTTGTGTTTATCATATCTGTAAACCCTGGCTGTACTCTACTGTCTCTTAAATTAATTTCCCTAATTATAGGATTTCAAATTAAATTTAATACTAGTAATCTTTAATTGCATTAAAGGTTTTACTGCTGGCTCTTTTCTTACAGGACTGCCATTGTCACAATCATACTTAATAAAAATAAAAACATGCAAACATGGGTCACTGACAAACGAAAAAACCTACATTTTATTAAAGCTTTGAATGAATAGTCAATAGTTATCATCAGCCACTCATTTAATTTCCATCCTGATCTTATCTTATATCCTTTTCTTCCAGTGGAGAATATCCATACATGTGGGTCCTTCTCTTTTGCCATTAATTAAGCAGTACAAAAAACATTCATTTCCAAAGGCTCCTTTCCTCCTCCACAAATTATTTTTATATTTCTTTGCTTTAAGTTCATATTGGCCTAAGTTCTTTGCAACCTATTTTTTCCAGTGCTTAAAAAAGGTTCTACGTTTTTTAACAAATGACTACTTCCTTGGTAAGCTTTTAAAATAACCAAGACCTGGGACTGGTTTTTTTTATGCTCCCCACATCTAATATATGCACCTATCAACTACTTTTAGGCATGCTACCAATTTAAAAGTAGCTGAAGCGAACATTTACAAATGGTGGTCAGGTGAGTAGTTTTGAATAGTCTTTGCTCTCTCCATAGCATTCATGCTTTGTTAAGTGCTTGCATGTAACATCTGCTGATGGACAGGTATATGCATCACAGAAGGTTGAGAAACATTGAGATTCTGTTGTATCAAAGAGAAAACAAATTCCAAGAAACATCCTACCTTTCTATATATTGAGTAAAACTCTAAATATTACCATGAAACACTGTCCTTACTGATTTCAGATAGATGAATATGCATCATACATGCATATGTATTAATTCCACAATAGACTTCAAGTGTGACAGCTGGAATTCAAATTTTGTGGGCTTTTAGTAATTAAGCTGAAATTAACACTTAGCTTGATCCTGGAAACTAAGAAGGGAAGCAGAGCAGCCCTGTGGATCAGAGTTTGTGTACACAGAACGGCACATTTTTTTCCAGAAATTACTTATAAATAATTGATTGCAATTATAGAATGTGTATTTCTGTATAGTTTGGCTCAATTCTGCTAACTATTATTGCCAAGCAGAACTGACCTCTGTATAGATGTAGAAGTTTCCATTTTCTCTTACACTTTAAGTAGCAACTCATTTTCCTTGTTTCATGCGAAAAAAATACCTTCCCCTTCTTTTCCAGTAAACAGTCTTTCATTAAAGCTTGATTTTTCTGTGAAGAAGTCTCATGCAAATCTGTAATTAGTTTCTGAGTTCCAGTCAATTAAATACTGGCCTAAAATAGTTCCTGTTTGGAGTCTCATGGTATTTTGGGCCTCTAAGCTGTGAGGGTTAGACTGTGCAGAAAGTCAAAAACTACGGAGCAAACATTAGTCTCTTTGGGTTACGTAATTTATTTAGCAATCTATCAAAAGGGGAAAAATTTTCACCAAAAGAGAAATCTTTGCAACAGCTATGTCCCACTAGTTCTAACACTGTATAATAAAAACAGATATGCAATTTTGTTAATATTGAAATGGCTCTAGGTTTGGGGTTTTTTAAATATAATTGTTAATACCGATTAGGTTTTATTTTTGCAAGTATAGTCTAAAATGTTTTTCAAACTTACTGTGTCTGTGCTTTTCCCTTAGTACAAGACATGGCATTCATTTTACTCAGTTCACATCAGTTTAATGTTTGTGTAATCGATTGGATTGATTACAGTGGATTAACTGTTGTATTGGTAGATGAAAGGAGGTATAGCTGAGATTGTCTCAATAACAGAAGATGTCAACCTTACCCTGTTGTACGATAGTCAAGGAAAGAGGAAAATAGACTGAAGACAGACAAAAAGATTTCTATTGTACTTTGTACTGGGAGCCTGAATTTATGAACAGAATCATTGATAGTTCTTACGTTGCCCCAACTCTGCAAATAGCAATGGAAAGCCACTGATCTGACCTTTTTGTTTGATTTCCTATTGCTATATGTTTGTGTTAGTGTATGATAATATTAACATTCAATCATTATGGTCTACTATAGAATCATAGAATGATTTAGGTTGGAAGGGACTTTTCAAGAGCATCTAGTTCCAACCCCCCCTATGCCACGGCAGGGACACCTCCCACTAGACCAGGCTGCCCAGGACCTCATCCAACCTGGTCTTGAACCCCTCCAGGGATGGAACATCCACAACCTCCCTGGGCAGCCTGTTCCAGTGTCCCCACCCCCCTTTGAGTAAAGAATTTCCTTCAAAGTTCTAATCTAAATCTATCCTCTTCCAGTTTGAATCCATTACCCCTTGTCCGATCACTGCAGGCCCTTGTGAAAAGTCCCTCTCCAGCCTTCCTGTAGGCCTCCTTCAGATACTGGAAGGCTGCAATAAGGTCACCCCATTGCCTTCTCTTCTGCAGGCTGAACAAGCCCAATTCTCTCAGCCTGTCTTCATATGAGAGGTGTTCCATCTGCAATATCTCTAGCTCTCCCTCACTGTACAGTATCATTTTCTTTCTTCTATTTCTCCTAGCACCTGATGGTCTACAAGCAGCATGGGCTGTAACTCATTCCAAGCCACGTGCTGAGGGCCATATGATAGCCTTGACAGAGCAGGAATGTCTTGAGCTGTTTGTTTGAATGTGATTGGAATTTAATTCGCTACCAGAAATTAACTTGCAAAATTCAAACAATGCTTTGGAAAAAGTGAATCTGATTAAAAATTGTGAGTTTTTGCAAGATACAGAAATCTCCAACTCGGAAATGGAGTTTTGGATTAAGACCCTGAAAAATAAGTTTGGATATGTGAACAAAGTTGGAAGTCATCCAGCTTGAGATGTTTGGTTCCACAAACTAGGTTAATATATCTCATGAATTTTTTTTGATAGAAACTGCATATGTGTTTTCTCTAGTTAACTCAGCAGTGTTGCATCACTCTTTTAGCCTTGTTAGTCAGTCAATGCATGCAAGTCATTGTTTTTCAATTTTCATATTCTCAGATCATTCAGAACACACAAAACTCTTCAGCTTCCAATCTCCTTGTTTTAGCCTCTTATAAAATATGAAAATCCAACCAGACTTGTTTTAATGTTCTTTTATGTATTTTTCTTTTACTTGCAAAACAGGTGTCCTGTATCTTTGGCATATCTTTTCATGAATGAATTAAAATGTCCTGATGAAATAACTCAATACACCGTTATGGAGAATTACAAATCAATTATAAATGGTTCAATTGTCTTTCACATGCTTCTTTAGTTACTGACTCCAAGATTGTATCTTGCCTTGCTTTCTTCTTTCTATCATTTAAAATTGTTTGCCTTCTTTCATTTCACTTACTGTGATACAGTGATTAAATATTCCCATCAGTGTACTATTTCCCTATTTAGGTGTGGTGGGTTTACCTTGGCTGGGTGCCCNAAAACATCTGATGTACATAAAAATTAAGTTACTCCTTTTAGTTATTGATTTTATTAATGATTATTTTAAATTTCATACATTTCTGATAATAATATGACGATAAGAGTACTGCCCACCTGGGCCAAATTCTGTAAATTCTTGCGTTTAGGTTTAGAGCTGAGAGTAAAGAAACTCTACTGAAAGTACCTCTTACAGTCTTACTTCATTATCTTTAAGTTGTCTTCTGAGAATAACTACTATATATCTTAGGAGAGCCTAGCTGGCAGAACTGCATTATTATATTGAGCTTCACAGTCTTTGCAGTAGATCAGTGGAACTAGACTGGAATAGGTTTCTTTCAATCAAAGGAAGCTACTGCTTTCTGAAGTGCTTACAAGCACACATACTTAATGTAAGCAGGTTTATTTATCAGATGAACACTTATATCAGCATGGGTTTTCATACATAAGCTTGACTCTGTCTTATTTGTAGTATTCCTTGTGTTGTCCCTTTTGATGGTGTGTTGTTTAGGGAAATGAAGAAAACGTGTACATAACAGTCCAGATAATGCTTTTAATAAAAATTTTAAGAGGTACTTTCAACCAATAAGGAGCTAGAGGACAACTGAATTACAGGGATTTGGGGTAGGAGATGCTTACAGGAGCTGAGTGAACCTTAGTCACTAGTGTAGCAGTTTTTTCACATTATATGAAAACAAGCCATTTACACTTACTCGCTTTGCTGTGCCACTTAAAGGCACAGGGGTACAGATTGGTTGAGAGGTTGTTTAAACACTTGCAGTATAGAGGTAACAAGAAATTAATATTAGTAGATTCTGAAAACCCTAATTGCATACTTGAATATGTCAGTTAAAATGTTTCCCATCCTTTAAAATGGAACCTTACATCTAGACCTTGTTTTGATTGTGACAATTACTATTGCATGTGCAATTCTTAGTATTTTATTGCTGTGACAGGGTAATTTAGCACTCAAATATTGAGTTTATACACCATCTAAAGTGGTCAGCTTAAGAGATCTAAACATTCAGTTTAATGCTATGCTTCTACTTACTTGGAAGCATTTCTGGAAACTTTCAGTCATGTTGTAGTAGCCTTACCTATTGTTATCCCTTCAGATATTAAAACTAGGAGCATTTAATTTTTTTAAAATATATTACTGTAATCGAAGAGAGGTGCCCTACATATTTCATAATAAGAATCACTGTGAAAAGAAGTTGAGAAGATGAAGGTTTAAAAACCTTTAAAAACCTGACAAAGACTGCACAGGGACATTATTAAAAATTATTTTAAATGTCATTAGAGATGAGTTTAGATTACTTGCTGTCTGGGATGTGTGGAACCCAGAATCTTACTTTAAAAAAACATATGCTGCTTTCTGCTGCATTTTTATTCCTACCTTCTTTATTTGATGACTAGCTTGAAATAATGATTTAGTATTTGGTTTAGTATTGGGTATTTTTCTCCAATGATTTAAATGAGATGCTGTTAATGATTAGGTACATGATTTAGTTCTCAGTTCTGTTAAGGCTGATCTCTTGTGTCAAGACCCATGTCACTACTGAGTTATGTGATGATACTATTTTCTGATAAGTTGAATGCTTTTTGGAGCTAGTGGAGGACCTTAATGTACTTGGACTGTAGATTAAGTTTTGTGGGTGGCAATCCATGGCTTTTTGCACTTTTACTGTAATTATGAACCTTAGCAAAATATTACTATAATTAGTTCTCATAGTCCATATTTAGTTAATTTCACATATCAATTGAACTTAATAACTTCAATCACTTTAGTTACTGACACTAACTTAGATAACATACACATAACATATTGTATGTGCATAGAGATGTATTTGCAGGATTGCAAGTAGTCATATTATCACTAAAATTCTGAAGAATTTACTGCCATGCAGAAGGTATATGGTAACTCTATAATCGTAACCCATTGCAATAACAAACATGGATTAGCTTCTGTGACCCATACAATAAAACCTATCTAACAAGCAGCTGACAGATGAAGATCTCGCCTACAGTGGAAGACACTGATTTGGGAAAGACAGACAGCTCTCAGAAACGTGAATGTTCCAGGAGTCAGGGTGAAACAGACACAGCAGAAACTTACCTTCTATTTCTTTTGCACTTCAGATGGGTGTTATTAATTCAAAGCAATATACTATACTTTTATTTCTCTCCTGTTAATGGTCTTGTGAAGACTCAGATAATCCTCTGGGAAGTATCCATTATTTTCTGTGAGAAACTTGATAGCGTTCTTACTATGAACAGCAAATGTTGTATTGCATAAATTGAAACTTTTTTTAGTTTTGTTTGGCAGGAAAAAATGGTTGATGTAACAACAATAATATTTAGAAAACTGTATTAATAGGTGTTTTAATGGAATTTGCAATTTGCATCTGCAATCTCAGGCAATTAAAAAAATTAATTTCTATTTTAAACATTTTTGTATTAAGTAATTGTATAGAGACTCATCTATGTGCAATCTATAGACAACTAATCTAACAAGATTCTTTTCATTGATCCATCAAACTGGCAGCATCAGAGTTTCTGTGAATTGTCAACCCTATTGATCAGAGAAGCCAAAGAAACTTAAAAAGTTTAAATACTAACTAAATAGCACCAAAAGAAAAATTAAAATGGGTCTAAAAAGGAAGTCAGGTAAAATCCTGGTTCTATGGCCATCTAAGGGAATCCAGGACTTAGATTCATGCAATCAAGGTTTCATCAAGTATATAGAGTCCTGTTTTGAGGATGATGGACATTTAACATAGAATCATGGAATCATAGAACAATTAAGTTGGAAAAGACCTTTAATGTAATCATGTCCAACCATGTCTAATATGCTCAGAAATTTTGGACAAAAATTTCACTGTTGTTAAGTTATGTATATTCAGATATGAAATAAGAGCAATGGGTCACATAAAACCAATTAGTCATGACATAATTGATACAACTTCTTGTTAATTAGGTTAAAGTTTGGTGAAGAACATGGGCTGCTTACAGTGGGCATGGCACTGTTATTTGATTGTCTTGCTTCTAGGAATAAAATGCTGAGAGGATTAAAATAATAAAATTCTTTACTACTGTTCCAGTTCTTCACAAGATAGGGCATAATTCAAGAAAAAGAAGAAAGACTCAGACAACAAGTAAATCTGAGTACCTTTTCATCCTTTTATTTATTTCGTCTGTGAGTTGATGTGGAACTGAAGGAAGTGCTGTATACCGTATTATTTCTTGATTTTAATAAGGATCTTCTTGGACTGCTGTTCAGACACCTCATTTTCTATAGTGTTTTCAGACTATGCAATTTCACTTTTAGCAGTAATCCATAAAATTAATGACAGGAATTTCAACAGAAATATAGAAAGTAACCAATTTTGTGTCTCTGTCACTTAAACATTTCCTGTGAACACCAAGGACTTTGGAATTAAATTCTAACTTTTAATTTTACAAATGTTCTTATGTAATATTTGTTTCATTTACTGATTTAAGTTTTTTTTCTTTTGGGGGGGAGTTGAATAGGCGATAGTGAAGCTGTGAAAGATACATTTTTTATTGTTTGTTTTCAATAAATAGTCTTTTTTATCCATGTCCTGTGCAAAAATTACTCAGACTATTTTAAATTTGTACATCTGAACAAAGCAAAGAGGGCTGGCAACAGCATGTTTTACAGGATATGGATATCAATTTATTTAAAATGCTTTCTAAAATAAATTGGAATGCACTGTACTATAATTTAAGTGTGCTTCTGTGTGGTTACTCAGGAAGCTGTTAATAAAATAAAAAAAAAAAAGTAATTTTACTGATACCTGCGGGAAAATCTAGAATAGTGGTCATTCATATCAACTTTATGAGGTTTTTGTCATCTTGACACATTTATGGAGCAGTTAAATTTTTGCTGCCTAGGGGATATAATGTACTTGATGTGACCCCACTTATTAGATCGGGACCATGCAAGTAACATTGATGACTTGTCATTCAAGAATAAAACAGAGCCAAGTCTTCTCTAGTTCTAGAGGAAGGACATATTTGTCAGAGAAACAGGTAGGGAAATTGGTATTATGATCTATATCAAAAAGATACTTAGAAGGAAAAATATACAGGCATTTAATCAGGTATGTCACAAAACTTCTGCAGTTGTTCATGGGTGATAAGACAGGGCATGACTCATGCTATGATAGCCTAAAAGACCTTCCATTGTCCTAACATCAAACCTGAGCAGACAAGCAGATAGAAAGGATTTTCAAATTTCTGTATTAATGTACTTGATAGAAGCTATATTTACTATATTGATATGTAAGTAAGCATAAGTTGTATTGAGGTCTTGTATTATCACTGTGTTGTCATCACTGCCTTAGAATGCCTGTGAAGATTAAATTGAACCAAATCCAATTTAAATAAACTTTTTTTAAACCAAATTTATTTGTATTAGAACCAGATCCAGTAACCAAACAACATCAGTATCCACTGCAGTTCAGAGAGATCAAATTTAGAATTTTTCTATCTAAAATACTTATAGATTAGAATTCCATATCATAGATGAGGAAGATTTCAAACTCATCAATTCATCATGAAAGAAGTTGTTGTGTTGCTGTATCTCTGAGTTTTGTACTTTATTCTTCGTAATCACTCACAATGAAGTAATTTTCAAAAAATTGATATGTTCATACCTTTGTAGTCTCTAGAACACATGATATTTTGGGCTAAAATTTTAGATCAAAAGAGAATGTTTTAACTTCTTTAAATATTTGTTTAAGAACTTGTATAACAAAGACATTTTCAAATTAATATTACAAATAACTTCATTAGCAACTTGCATTGTATTATAGCAAGCTAAAAGGTTTAATATAAAGAGTTAATTTACAGGTTTATTTTCATTTATTTCTTTTTTCTGTGCAGGGGCACATTCTTATAATAGAAAAATATATTCTCTGTTTTGCAGATGAAATCTTTCTATTCTTACTAGGCACTAACTGCATGGTCGTAGGCATATTACTGAAACTCTCAGTAGGAATCATTGGTTATACAGCTTCTAGCTTCACTTCGGGGAGATCTCATGGTAAATATTCCCATTTCTAAACATAGTACTATATGGTATTTACTGAACTGAATCATAGCCATGCAGATTCATAACTTGTGCTTTGCAATGTCTGAAGTCCATCCTTTTTGCATTTTATGTACAGCTACCAACACCCTAGTGGTTCTCTGATATTAACATTGTGAACCTTTATACCTTGCCAAACTGGTAAAGTTTTACAAGCACATGTGTTCTGGTAAGCATTTATTGCAGATTGCTTCTGTCCACATGAAAAGTACGGTGAGTATAGCCTCTACTTTATTATTTTATTACTTTAGTTTTCTAAGTGAATAAATTCAATGACACATAAAAATGCATATGGGAGTTAATCAAAGTTATTGAGTGTTGGGGCTAGAAAGTCTACCTTTTCTTATTTTTTTCCACTTTTCTCATGGCCATTATGGTTCTTAATGCATAGAAATACAAATTATGAAGCCCAAATGATGACTTGTTCCACAAAGGCAGCTGTATCATGTAGGCAGTAGGTAAGTCTCTTCTTCCTATAAATTCTGGAGTGTCCCTATAGGTCGTGGACTTGAAATCTTAAAGAGATAAGTACATTCCAGATATTGAAAAGGAAAAATGAAACAAAAAAAAATCCACTAATAAATATTTCAGAGACAAATATCTTCACTATTCCAAGTAGTGACATTTCATTAAATTCTGAATGTAGTACAAAGTTCACTTATAACAGTTTCGCTATAAAACTTTAATGTCTGTATTTTTACAACTAAAAATAGAATATGTATCAAAACTAAAGTTTTCTATATAGACATCCCTGTGTTTAGGAAAGAAGGCCTTAATTTCACAGACTTATCTATTATTTTTTCAGACTAGTCATAGAATTTCCAGATTTACTCTGCTCTGGACTACATCTGTTTCATATGGGTCAGTAATGAAGGTAGAGGTAACACAGACCAGTGTAAAACTATTTTGAAAACCCCGCCAGAACCACATTCAGACTATAGCATATTAGCATACTACATAGTAGTGTAGAAAGAGCAGTTACTTTGTCTTTCTGACTTCTCTAATTAAAAGAAGAAAGAAACAAACAAAACCGTATTTAATATTGCATTTTTGATAAGGTATGCAGATGTTGACACAAAATATTTTTAAAAATGAGGTGAATAATTTGAATTTTACTTGCTTAGTCATATCTGTTTGGAAAATGAGCCCTCCAAGTTGTTTTCAGCTATTGTAGGGACAGGTCAGTAAGGCTTGGAGAATGGCAGCATGAGTACAACTCTCATCTTCAATAAACATCTCCAGTTGCTGTCCTTTGTCATTTTAGCATACTGTCAGTTCTCTCCACATGAAGATCTGGTACAGCATGGACCTTGATATTGGAAAGTGGGCAACAGTTAGAAAAAAATAAGAAAAAGAGTAAGTAGTCATGAAGCATGCTGGCTGTTTCCCTTTTTATAGTCTTCATTCCTTTATTTCTTGCTTTCATCAACAAATATATTTTTTACTACCAGAAGTGGTTTAGTTACAGTTTTATTGTTCTAATTTTTTAATAGTTAAACAGCAAATAAAATATGCTTAGTAGAAATGAAAGCCACTGAAGAAAAGTAAACCTCAGGCATTTTAAGGCATGCATATTACATGTAGGAATATGAGATATGCTCCCTCTAAAACATATTACTATCTTACTAGGGATTACTACTTCAGCAATATGCAAAAGTACTTTGACTGCAATAGGTGTATCTGAAGGAGATTTATATCCTACATGGCAAAAGGTGTCTTTTATAGCCCAATATTAAGAAGAAAATAACTTTTACATTTAGATCCTTCTAGAAGAGCAATTTGTCTTCAATTGTTGACTTTGTACCTGAAAAGAAAATATCATTGGAATTTGGGCTTGTAATGTAGGTGCATGGGATGAGTATGTTAATATGCCAAAAAATTCTTATGAGATAGGGAAAAACGGCTGTTATGAGGAAACGAACACTGGAGAAACTTTTTTGTATGACTTGATCTTCTGACAACTTGTAGTGGGTCTGTCTGANACTATATCAATAAGAGCTTTTCGCTCAACATTCATACAAGGTCCCAGCTATAAGCAAGTTTATCTACTAATTATTTCATTTTTCCAGTCTGTGCACCTGCAATTTATCCAAAGATAGTCAGACAAGATGAGCCTTCTCACTAAGGTAGATAAAGTATTTCATTATAATTTCCATTATCCTACAAATAGAGAAAAATCATTCTGAACTGAAATCTATGTCAAAATATTTAAAACAAATATAAATTGCACAAGTTGAAATATTTAGTTCATTCATCCTGTTTGGGTCTATTTTTAAAACCAATGCTTTGAAATCTGCTTGTTTTTTAAATAACCTGTTCTGTCAGAGTATTCTTCATCTGCGGGATGTTTTCTTTCATCTACTCATCTGTCTTCTCATTCATTTTGTTACTAAGGGGAAATGGATATTGAGATGTTTGTGAGGGGAAAATAGCTTATTCAGGAAAAAGAAGGAAAGCTGTGAATGCATCAACTTTTACAACATTGTCTTGATATCAGTGACAAATACAACATGACTTATAGTAATGGACCTTTCAACTGCTAAGCAAAGGAGTGTCATGAGCATTTTAGGTGAAGTAATGCAAGATAGTATAGGAAAGAGACTTAATCACTGGGATATTGCAGAATCAAATAACCAGTAAAGATTAATGGAAAAGAAAAAGATCATATCATAATTTACTGTATAGACATCACTGAGAATACATATTAGTTTAAGAAAGTTTAAAAAGATTGTTTCAAACTTACTTTCTACATTGTGTTAAACTATTATTGGTGAGAAAACAATGTTTATAATGACAGTATGATATGGCAATTTGTGGCACTGAACCTGTTGCTATCCTGCAGCATCTAACTTCTAGTGGAGGGCAAGAGACAACAGCTAAAAGAATTATGTGAAATTCAGGAGAGAAAGAGTCATATTCTTTTGCATTTGAAGGTACATACATGAGCACCATAAAAAATATATATCTATATTTTAAAACTCATCTCAGCAACACAGCAAACCCATGTTTTTATCTGCAAAAATAAACCACTTTTGTTCATAAAACTACTAAAACTATGCCTAAGGAGTAGTGCCAGACCAGAGCCAGCATTTGGATTCTTAAGCATGAAAAGAGTTGTACTGAGTGTGAAACAAAAGAGCTGAAGAAGTACATGCAGTAATTTTCCTCCCTTTCTGCTGGATTTTAAGAAAAAAATCACATATTTTAGAATAGCATTGACTTCATTGTGAATTAAAACGATAACGTAAGTTCCATCACAGTATTATCTCAAAATTACTACAGTCCGTTACAGGCCATTTGTTCTGGTGAATGAACCACAAAATCAAGATTGCACATCTGTTTTTTTTCCAATTCTGCAAAATTAATGCAAAGGAGTGTAATTTTACTGAGTGCCTTTTGGAACAAGTAGGTGGTGACAAGCCTTTGTGCATTCAGTATCGGTTTTGGATGTTCAGCACCTTACTGAGTGTCTTTGCAGATTCATTTTGTATCTAATTCTGGAATTCTGTCATATTTAGGCACATCATTGTGTTCTTAAATAGGAGTGATATGATTCTGGAGCAGTTTGGTTAATTGGTGTACTCAGCGTACGTCAGGTTTTAGATTTTGATCTAGTTCCCAAAAAAGTAAAAGGAGACCTTTCTTGGAACTTCATCATCCAAGACCAGGCATAGTGTCTCAGTGGAGAACAAAGTTTAGCCCTAGAGGTTTTATTTTGTCATCCAGTCAGACTGCTTTCATACTTTTAGTTGGAGAAACAATTTAATCCATGTGTTTGTGAATGTGCATATAGAAAAAAAATTTTAATATTTCATTTTGAAAAGAAAAGAGAAAAGAACATTGATATGTACTTGTACCAAGTAGCAGTACTGTTCAGGAAGAAAAGATATTTCAAACTGCTCTGTCCCACTTACAGTACTTCTAAATTTGTAAAATATAATTAAGTGAACTATAAGGTGTTTCTCATGTAGCATTTGAAATTCCAAAAAAGATCTATTTTACCATGCTACTCAAAGATTTGTGTGTGTTTGAAGGCATGTTTAAATTATATTAGGCATATTAAATTATAAAGACAGAAATGCAAAAGAAAGTAATATCAAAGATACAGAATTAAAGGACTGAGGAAAATAATTTTTTAATCCTCGTTAATTCCTGTTCTCACTTTGTCATGCAAAAATACTTATTTTGAGGGAACAGTAGTAAAAAAATTTTTCTTTTCTCCTTGGACAAAATACTAACTGCAGTCCAAAACAGTTAATACCATTTAGAAGTGGAAATTCCCTTTCAAGGGGCATTTTCTAGGTTATACTTTGTTTCAGTGAATTTCAGATGATAGATATGTCCAATACACTTCAGATATTAAACCAAAGGTATCTAACTGTTAAAAAACTTCATTGTCAGATTTTAAGTAATGGTTAACCAATATGCTGTCTCTGGCAGTGACCAATCACTGTTTCTTTTTCCTGAAAGAAGGAAGGAGTTGTCTGTTCCCTTCATCTCTGATGGAAGGAAGATAAATTAAAAGCTAGATAAAAGTGATCTTGGGGTTTGGTTGTCTTGCCTCCTGAATTATTCCTCTGGTTCCAATTTGTAAGGCAGAACTTGAAATTTAGATCTTTCACATGAGACCTCTGTTTCCAGGCAGCATGCTGCATAAGGTACTTCCTCTGCCACTGCTGTGCAGGAAGCACACACTGTAGTATTTCCACAGTTTTGTATTTGCTTGGCACTGTAGTTTAGGCAGTAGTGCAGGACATTGGCCACTGACTCACACACTTCCTGAATACATGCGCTTGGTGCAAGTAGCTCTAACACTATAGAGGGACAAATTCCCGTCAAAAAAAAAAAGTGTTCAGGACTTTCATGAAATAACTGCATGTGAAAGTTTCATAGAAGCCTATAGACACCCAGTGACACATGGGAAAGTATATTAGAATGCTTCGGAACTACCAGCCACACTAAAACTGGTAGTAGTGTGTTACAAAAGGCATGACACAGAAGATTTCACCATCTTGTAGTCTGTGAAACTGTACATCTAGTCCTCCCACAGAATACTCTCTGCTCCTTTTCCTCTTTTATCTGAATTCTTGCTGTGGCTGACTCAACAACAGTATGTTAAACAATCAAATCCCAGGAGCAGCAATATAAAATTGAAAAGAAAACAAGTAAATAAATTACAAGTAACACATGATGATCTGGTTCATGGTGTGCTAAGGCAATAGGATAATCTACCCTGTGCTTGCGGGTCAAATTGTATGGCCAGGTCAGGAGCTTTCTGTTCTCTCAGAAATACACAAAACACTTCCAGTCCTTCCAATGTGGCAGAAGATGAGTGGCTGCATGCCATTAGCCCAGGAGAGATTCTCTAGCCAAGAATTCCACTACTGACAGAGAGATGAGAAAAGGATGCCCAAGCAAAGGCAGAAGGTTGTCCTGAACTCCCAAGCATCCATTTTCCAGCCCACAACGATTTGTGCCTCAAGCAGTCATTGGGCCATGCTATTTTCTCAACTTTTTAAAAGTCCTTACATTGTTCAGATGTGGAGTTTTTTAACCCACAGATTTTAGTATCCAGAACATCTTATACTGACAAGTTCCACAGATTAATTACACATATGACCACGTGGTTACAAAAAAACCCCCCAAACCCACATTTGTTTTCTATCTGAATTCTTGTTTAATTTGATCTTCCATACTTCTTGGAAAAGACTTAACTACTATGTTCTTCTTACCTCTCTTACCTTTTTTTATAATATATAGATGTCTATCTTTTTTTCCTGTCAGCTGTCTCTTTTCCAGACTGAAGAATCCCAGTTTTAAGTCATATCAGTTTCTTTTATCTGGACTTTTCCCAGTTCTTCCATGAACTTACTGAGTTGTAATCCAACTCCATACAATATTCAAGACATCAGTGCATCATGTGTTTCCATGACAGCATGACAATGTTTTCTATTTTGTTCTTTTCCTTATTGTTTCTTGCATTCATTTTTTTTTCTCTGGTCCTGAGCTTTGAGCTGATGCAGTGAAAACCCCAAGACACCACTCCTGAGTCCATTGTTTAGTATGTGAAATTCAGATTTATTTCTTTTTCTATATGCATCACTGTATATCTGTCTTTCTACACCTAATTTTATCTGCCATTTTATGGTACACTTGCACAGTCTTCCCCCCTCCCTCTCACCTTCCAAAATTGTTCACGTTTGGCTCCTATCCTCACTATTCTCAATAATCTTATATTGTGAAACTTCGTTCTTCACCTTCCCAGACAAGTTGTGAGTATACTGAACAAAGCAGCTGCTTGTACTGATCCTGAAAAAGTCCCTGCTAAAAGCTGCTCGTTCTTTTTTCTAGTTTTTTTGACCTTGAATTCATCCTTGCAGAACCTTCCCTTTAATCTAGAGCTGGAAGAAGAATCTTCTTGAATGCCTTAGAAACAGACAATTGGGTCTTCCTTTTTCACACACTATTTCAAAATCAAGATCTGCATGTTCTGTTTTCCTGATGAATCCCAAAGAAAGCTTGTATTGAAACCAAAATAGAAGGATTATTTTCATCTGTGGTCATGAAAAGATCATGAAAAGCACACAGAGTAAAACTATGCAGATCTAGTTACTCCTAAAGTAGCATCTTTTATTTCTGAGATATTTAGCCATTTGCAAAGCATGTGGCAGCACAACCTCTATATGGTTGCTTGCATTATCCTCCTTTCACAATTTTACTTGGGATTCCAGCCAGGAAGTAACAAGTGGAGCCCATTTGCCTTCAGTCAGTATATATCATAAGGTATGCCAGAATGCTGACTAAAATGATATGTGTTCTACTTAACGCATTACATTTTGTGCTTAAAAGTAAAAAGATTTGTTGATAAAATTATTTTGCTAGTGTTTGAAGTTGAGTTCCTTCTCATTCATTCTGTTTTTTGTGTACTCTTAATATTTGCAACTCAAAAAATGGACCCAAATTTTCCCTCATTTTACACTGCATAGAATCCAGTATGTAATGGACTGGATCCAGCATGTGAAAAGCACAAATAATATCATCTTTCTTAGAAAATGAATACCTGTGATTATATGCTACTGTCTTTAAGGACAACTAGGGCAACACATTCAAAACATCACTGACAAAACAAGTTCTTTGTTATTGGTCAGATTTGAAGAGAGACAACTTTCTTGCAAGACTGATTTACAGTATTCTGAAAGCCATTATCTTTATCCCACTGGCAATTACTTTTGATTATTAGGTGTATGTATGCTTTAATAAGAGTTATCTTTTGAAATCAGCTCCTCCTTAGACCTAATCTAGGAATAAAGCTATAATGCCAAGTTTATGATATCTTGGTGTGTTGCTATGGAAGTGATATTAGCAATATTAGAAATCCAGCACTGTGGGCTGTGTAGCAGTAGAATGTGATAGAAACTGAAAGCGTGGATGTCGTAGAAGAAGCTTTCATTTCAACAGGAATATCTTTGGATCTTTGGAAACCATCAGAAAAAAAGAGGATGATATTTCATAAGAAGGTAAGTATACTTAGATATTACAGTTTATCATGATGTGGATGTCTAGAATGTAAGATCATAAAGTTCTTAATTGTCAAAAAATGTTTTGAAAAAATTTAAAGGTTAAAATCACAGTACATGACTTAATATTCTTATTAAGAAAAGAGGAATTTTTTTAATGTTTGCTGTTGTAGTCATAGGCCTCTTTTTTCTTTCATATTTTATTAATATTTTCATTTTTTTTCTTTTCTTTTCATTTTGATTCTGCAATGGGAAACAGACCAAGCAGATGGTAGCAACCTAGTGTTCCTTTTTAGCTGTGATTATTTCCAGTGACAGTTAAAGATGCCTGGCTCTGTTGTGGGCCCTTGTATAGTAAGCCTGTTGATATTGAGTGATTATTGAATAGCTCTATAATATATATTTATGTGGAGTTTAAGGCTCAAAATGATCAGCTGAAGTTTGTTACAATGTGCTTAGATGTATGGAAAGATGAAAGACTGGGGAATGGATCAATAATGTCATTACTAGATGGAAAATGCTATGAAAACATATCGGTGATGTACAATTAAACTAAAGAACAAAAATCATATACAATCATGGGTTCCAGCTTTTGACAGGAAACATAAGCCTTTAGGCATAAATGACTGTGAATGGCAAAATGCAGCTGCTGCCTTCATTTGAATAGCCTAAGGAAGACAGGGGAGCAATCAAAACGTCCCAGCAATAAGCAATCATTTCAGAGCTGACTTAAAAAGCAATAGCAAGTTAGACCCTGAAGAGTACTAGACAGGATCCTATGATGTGGCGCTGCCAACCCCTTTGGAGGAGATAGAGTGAATAAAGGAATATTCATGAGAAAAGGGACGTTCCATAGGGAATTAAGCAGCTGCAGAACGTGCAGTCTCTGCATGAAGCATCACATATGTTCCAGTTTCTGCAGCTGCCCTTCAGCCTCTCCTCAGCGGCTGAAACGTCCATCTTTGCCTCCCTCTTTCTGATCCTAGAGAACACTCCTCAGCAGCAGCTCAGGATTGTTTGTATGTTCTGCAGCACTTGGCTGCAGTGTTAATACACTCAAGTGCACTGTTTTACATTTACTGCTTCTTTTTTTTTTGTTTTATTTAGTGAAGAACTTAGAAAGTGAGAACATGCTGGTGCCCTGAGAAAATGACAGAGCTATAGAGCTGTGCACAATAGCTATCACAAATTATTTGCTGTTGTGAGTACAATTTAAGTACAAAAGCATTTTCAGGAGGAAAGAGATTCCAGAGGAGGTGCAAAAGAGTGGTGACATATCCTCACAGTCTAGTGCAGTGCCATTTTGGTTTTTTAAGAAACAGTGAAGCCTTATTAGCAACGCACTGTCCCAGCTTAAAGGCCATTTTTGTTTTCCTTCTGGTCTTGAGACAGACTTGATCAGCAAGAGGTTGAAGATCTGTATCTTGCTGTCTGGTGTATTTTGAAGACATGTCCATAGTTATCCTAAATCATATTGACATCAAATAAAGGATTTTGGGGAAAGGCAAGAACAGGTAAAACAGAAAAATAAATTTATCTACGTTATCAAAGAAGCATATCTTGTTGACCTAGCTCCAGATTTTCCTGCTTTACATAGCTCCATTTCTCTTCATTCACCATTCTGTCCTTTATTGCATTCCATAATTGCCAGAAACAAATGAAATTCAAAAATTCTATAGAGAAAAACAAGTTAAGCACCCCCAGCTGTTCACAGCAGCATGAGCTGCTGCTCCATTAATTCCAATATGTATGTGCACAGGCCTCAAGCACAGCCTTGCCCCAGCAACTGCTAGGAGTGCAGAATTATTGCTTATAATAAATCATTGTAAGCCAATAGAGCTCTGGATACCCTGGTGTTTTGACACATGCAGTATTTGTGAGAATGGCATTTCCAAATGTTAAAAAAACTATGGGCTAACTTGACTTTGTTATTGTCTTTGTTGACAATACTTTTGACTTATCTGTCATTATTCTTAAAAAAAAAAAAAAAAGAAAACATTTGGTTGCTAGTGTAAAGAAAAAGAATTTAAAGAATTTAAGTTGAACATGTAAATGTAGTACCATTGTATAGCTTTGCTTACATGAGGAAAAAATTAACCCAGAAGCTATATTAACTTGTGAAAGTTTAAATCACGGCTGTGTCACCCTTCAGATGTTTGTTGCCTGCAAATGACTTCGCTGTGAAGTTGAACTAAAGTATAACACTGTGTAGCAGAAATTACTAAATTGACACCAAAAATATTGTAAGTATTTGTGTTGCCCAAGAAGAATAAATGAATAATTACCTCCAAGTCTTTTTGAAAGGTATGGTCATTAGTCATATGGCATCACTTTTTTTTCCTTAACAGATCATTTTATTATGGCTAATGGAGTGTTCTGCTTAACATTTCTTAAAACGATATGGTCAATAGTTATATCAGGTATTATGTCGTGCTTGGAGATCATAAGTAAGAAGCTTTTCAGTTGCATCCAAAGACTTATATAAATATAAGAAATATACCAATTCTAATTGGTTTGGATTCACTTAAGCTGAATCAAAGTCTGTTTTATAAAATAAACCTCTTTTTTAATTAAGCAGATGTCCTTACAATATTTTGCACTATTTATGTATGTCAATTTAAATAACACCTTAATTAATTTTTTGAATGGAAGAAGTGATTGTATGAAATGGTTGTTTTATTTGGTTTGTTTTAAAAAGAAAGCTAAAAACCTACTTCTGCTTTTTTTCCATATATAAAATCTAGTTTTGAGTTTTGCTCAGTGTATGGACAATATCTACACATTAGACGAATTCACAATGTAGGCATCTACCTGAAGATACAAGCCTTAGTAAATGCACCCTACTAAATAAAGAAATAATATATGTGGTTTGGGAAAAAATACAAAATTCTGAGGAAATCGATTGCTAGTATCTCTTAATAAAAACAAATCTTGAGTAAAATATTAAAGCTCTTAAATTAATTAAAGTCAGTGATAGAAATGCCTTTAGAATTTCAGTGTATGTCAAAAAATGCATCAGGTGAAGATAAAGCACATTCCTGTTTATGTGACACCCTATTTTATGAATGGTGTAACTTAGTCTGCAAATGTAATGTGTTAAAGGAAAACTGGAACTATAGAATAAAATAGCACTAAGATCAGGAAGGTAGTAATTATGCATTTTCTTTGGAAATTCATTGCTTTTTATAGAGAGCCAGACCATGCATATACTGATTAATCAAATGCTTTGGAGATAATTGGTTTGAAAAAGAAAGAAAGCTTGAAAAAACATGGACATTATCTACATTGCTTCTATTAAGCATATGTATGGTAGAAAACTTCCAGAAATGGTGTTGTGGGGTAGATAACCTATGGGTGCTCAGCAGGAATCTTTATCAGAACATATAAATTATAAGGCAAATTTTCACTGTGTGTCTTTCTAAATGTTCATGCAGGAAAAAGCAAGTGCATGTTTACAGTGCATGTTTTATGTACAATTTGAAATGAACAAAACAAATCATCTCCTTTCTTTCCACCATAACCTGATCTTTATTTCTTTACTAGCTGTAGATTAACTAGTAAAAGAGCAAAGAAGAGATTTGCAGAAAAATCTGCACACTCACATGATGTAATGCATGCATAATAGAAGTACGGAAAAGATTTAGAAAATATTTATGGACTCCAAAATGTTTAAAACATTTGGTTTTGTAACACTAGTCTTTTGAACTCTAGATAGGAAAAAATAATCCAAGTGACAGATTTCTGACTTACTTGCTTTTAATCTAAACTAGTTTACATTGTGGAAAAATCACAGAATAAGTCTGGGTGTGATGCAGGTGAAATGTAGTGAAATAAATGTCTATGCAATGGATGCAGTTGTCAGAGCAACCACGCTGTGGAATTGCTCTGATAAGAATCAGAGTCGTTTAGTTTAACCCTTGTCTTACTGATTTTTTCTCTCTTAATTCCTTTACAGTCATTGGTTTATTTCTCAAACTGAGCAGTATTAGCAACCAACAATCCAGAGAGGAAAAAAAAAAGAGACCAAGCCAGTGTTAATTCAAAAACATTATAGCTAGAAGTTAGTGCCCAGCATTGTGAATCTGGAGACTGAAGTAATATTTGGCTCCTCTCAATTTAATGTAAGCTTTATTGTAGTTTGAGATTTATCATGAATTCAGTAGCAGTTTTACAGCTGACTACATATGACCTTGATTTGACTTTAGTGAAGTCATGAAATTCTCCATCTGTAAGTTGAATATTATTTTTTTCTGCTTAAAACGCATGCTGTGAGTCTTAATTAATTGTGGGGTTTTTTGCTTACAAGGAAAATGAGGCTCTTCTACAAATGAAGTCTATAAACATCAAAAGCAGATAAAAATCTTTGTGAGTATTGAAAGAGAGAAATCATAGACCATGATTCAATTGTTCATTGAATTTTGGACATGCACTAAATCACAAGTCATGACTTGCCAGAATTATTTTGATACTCCTAAATAAATTCTTCGTGAAGAATGATAGTGAAAATATGGGTATGCTGGTGTTAAAAAGCTTTCTTTATCTGTTGGATGTTTTCAGGAGGCTGCAGAGGAGAATATATTTCTCCTGAGGACTGTTAAATGCTGATACTGTCCTAGTGTCTCATAATAGGATTATTATTGTTGTTGTTATTATCGCTATATTTAGCTCATATGATTTTCATTATACTCTTTTGATTGTTCCTTAATAAATGAAAGAGTCCTTTAAATTATTTCTTATGTAGTTGTGACCTAAATTTTTAATATATTTTTTATACACTTGCCATGGGTATATATGTTCAATTTAAGCTATGTAATAATTGCTCAGAACATTAGATTTGGTGATTTCTTGCACAATGTTTATACTAAAATGTTTTTTTAAGTACAATTGAAAAGGTCAAGTTTATTCTATCATGTCCTAGGTTAACAGATACTGAGTTTGAGTTGGCATATTGTTGCATGAAAATGTAGATGTCTATTTTGCGTATCATTTTAACAGTTTAAAGAAAACTTAGTTTATTATTGCATATTCTTAAGCAAATTCATAGAAATTCATGGAATACCAGGTTGGAAGGGATATCAAGGATCATCTGGTCCAACCTTTCTTAGCCAAAGCACAGTTTAGACAAGATGGCCCATCACTGTGCAGCCAAATCTTAAGTGTCCAATGTTGGGCAATCCACCACTTCCATGGGGAGGTTAATCCAAAGGCTGATTGCCTTTGTGGGAAATTTTCCTCATGTCTAATCGGAATTTCTCCAGGAGTAACTTGTACTCATTACCCCTTGTTTTTTCCATGTGACTCCTTGTAAAAAGGGAGTCTCCATCTTCTTTGTAGCCACCCTTTAAATACTGAAACATGATGATAAAGTCTCCCCTAAGCCTTCTTTCTCTCAATTCTGAAAAAACCCAGTTCTCTCAGCCTTTCCTCATATGGCAGCTACCCAGTCCTTTGATGATCTTTGTGGCTCTTCACTGGACCCTCTCCAACCTGTCCACGTCTTTTTTGTATAGCAGGAACCAAAACTGAAAACAGTATTCCACAAGTGGCCTGACAAGTGCTGAGTAGATTGGGGTAATGACTTCTTGATCTCCGCTGATGATGTCCTTGTTGATGCAACCAAACATCTCCTTTGCTTTCTTACCTGGATTACATGGCCACAGTGCTCAGAAAATGCTTCATCAAACCAAAATAAAGTTCTACTTTAAGTTTCCATGTGTTCTATAATACATTCAGCCTATAAAATCATTTTTTAAAAAAATAATTATACTGAATCATAGCTGGATTTTAGTATAGGCCAGATAAGTATGGCCTCAAGATACT
The DNA here is from genome assembly GCA_013401335.1 of Brachypteracias leptosomus. Taxonomy (NCBI): domain Eukaryota; kingdom Metazoa; phylum Chordata; class Aves; order Coraciiformes; family Brachypteraciidae; genus Brachypteracias; species Brachypteracias leptosomus. Next base: position 26,471 of record VYZX01000787.1, read on the forward strand.
GATCTACATTGACTTTTGTCCCAAGGCTTCAGAGCACAGCTTCCTCGTCCATTTTTGTTACTCTGAAATTCCTTTTTGTTACTCTTCTTTCTTATAGCAACTCTTATAAACTCCATCACAAAAGTCTATGCATTTCTCTGCTCCCCAATATACTGGTACTTGAGATGTACATCTGTGCTGCTAGCTCTCTTCTTCCTCAGGCCTACACCAAACTCAGCAACATCTCCTCAGCATAACTTCATCTTTTATTCTTCATCTGTTTGCTCTTCTCCGTCTCGAATCAGCCAAGGGGGAACACACCACTGAGAGAGAGCTCAGCAAGCTGCCCCAACAGGAACTCTTAAAACTGATCAGCTTCTTGTTGCATTTTACAGACTGATTAGTTCCTGGTTGATATAGCTCTAGCCTTGCCCACCACCCCAACCACAATCACCTGGGGGAAGGCAGGGCCTCGCACAGGTGAGCCAGGTTCTGCCTCTGGGGCCTTGGGGAACAAAGCATGTTGCTGGATTGTGACTCATCTGTAGGTCAACTCCAACTCAGGGCTCACAGCCCAGGCCCTAGCACTTCAACATCTCATATCAAGCAAGATACTGTGGGATGTATACTGTGTTATACACCTCCTAATTGGTTTTCTTTACTGCTTGTCTGTCATAAATCCTCCACTTACACAGTTTGGGCTCTCTGCACCACACAGTTGATCTTGTCTCCATTCTAGTCGTAAACTACCTCCTTTTTTCAACACTCACTGGGCTGAAATACTATGTGCAAATATGTGACGTATCTTTACAAAAATGATAGCCTGGCGTCTTCCTTCTCCATCTCTCCTTGATACCTACACTGCATCAGATTTTATGAACTCCCTTTTGATAGAGACTGTGGTCTTCAGGAGCCCAAAGCCAAATATGGGAAAAATTATGTATATGATTTTTAGCCTTTTTTTTCCCCTGTCCCTTTAAAGTGTCCTGTGTTTTTAGGAAATCAAGTACTGTGCAGGGTTAAATGCTCTTATAGCAAAATAGCATTAAGGTCATCATTGCCATGTTAAGTGTTAACATTTTAATATTGATTTAAACTGCATTGGTTTAATACTGAGGTTATATAGGAGAGTCTTTTGAAGACATGCTTCTCCCTTTTTTCTTCCACCAATAGCAACTGTTAGTAGGCTTATGCTATGAGCCATGGATTCTGTGCCTGTGAGTTCAAAATTGATTTATATTAAAACTATCTAATTCTGAGTGGATAGAATTATTTTCATTTTATTGAATTTTTTTGGTGGTCAGTGGCTGGCGAGCTGTTAAATATTATACTGTTACCATGGGTTCAGCTAGAATGGTAGACTTGTTAAATGTTGTAGAGCATTATCATTTCTATCAATAGTTCCTATTCTCTCTATATATCTTTAAAACTTGTAACTTTTTCAAGTCAAGTAGAAGTTGTTTATATCATGAAGAGATGTCTTTTTATCAATCTAGAGAAAATATGTAGCTATTTAGGTTAATTGGTGGGGGTTTGACCTTGGCTTAAGTAGGAAACATATTCATTATATTTAGGAAAAGTAATAAATTAATTGGAAGGCTTAGACTGTATCATTTATCTTACATCATGACTTTAACAGTTAAGCTATGATTCTAATCAAAAAATGTCACTTTGGATTTTAAATCTATTTTTATCATCCAGAACATCTCATCTGTCAATATTTGATTAGAGGTTTGTACTGTTTGAGACAGCTTTTCTCTGTCTGACAGATAATCTGAAGCTCTGAGACCATCGATTGAAGCTTCATCTCTAGGAGGAGAAAAGAAAAAAAAAAGAGCTAGAAGGAGCTAGGAGATAATTTTGGATTACACATCAACCTGTGACTTCTGCCTTGAACCCAATAGAAAGGCTGATTCTTCCAGTCTTATCACTGCAAAGACAGACTACTCCTGTATTGATTTAGACAGAGAAGTTCAAATAAGTTCTGGCTTGATTATAACATCTCATCTGAGTTTAGAGGAAACTATCCTATTTTTTTTTTTCACTTTTCAGCCTCACTTTTTCTTCTTTTAATTTTCAGTGCAGTAGAACGTCACTGGTCTAATACAAGCATTTGATATGCCTGTCCACAGTGCTACACATATGAAGTGCTGGGTCCTGAGTTGTGGGTCCCAAGTTGAAGTTGACCTGTGGATGAGTCACAACCCAGCAGAATGTTTTGTTTCCCCCACTGGCTTCAGGTTCCAGAGGTAGAACCCGGCCCACCTGTGTTTTTATGGCTCCACCTTCACCCTGGTGGTCGTGGTTAGGGTAGTGGGTGAGGCCAGGGCTATATCAACCAGGAGCTGATCAACTGGAGGAGCTTCCTGTAAATGTGGTTTTTGTTGGGGCTGGTTGCATCTTGCTGAGTTCTTTCAGTGGTGTCTTTCCATATGAAGGGCCATTGAGGGAGCCATCTCTATCTGTTGTGTCCAGCAGATGATGCTGGCACCACATTGGGCAGTGGAGGAGCTGGGCCCACAGGAACCTGTGGCAGGACTGTTTGAAAGAAGACTTCTGAGCTGAGTTCAGCTTTGGCCTGAGATGGCAGCATAAAATGATGATGGCTGAACCAGCACAACAACATATCAGCTTTCTGTTCAAGCACTGTCTTTGAGGTGATTACTTCATTACAATACAGTAACTGAACAGTCCTGAAGATGAAGAGGAAGCTAAAATTTCAGCCTAAGGTATATGTAAAATCAGAAACAGTTAAATTGATTGTTGTTGGAGACTCTGAAAGGCCTTTTATGCCTACCTGCTATAGTGACAAGTGTTTGTCTAATCTACTCATAAATATGTCTTTTGAGAAAAATTGAGTGATATTTCTTTGTACCTGTAGGAAAAAAATACTGCATTTAATATTTTCAAACATTCGGTTTAGTTCACAAATCTGTATTTGATAGTAAGTAGCACAAGCATATTTTCTCACATATAGCAATTTTGAGTACTGAAAATCAGGTATTTATTTAGATATATACCATAAAAACATGGGTAGACTACTACCTTTAGTTATCCAAGTAATGTTTAAATTTAAATGCATAGCTTGCGTGTGTTGCTTACTCTTCCTAGAAGGATAACTTGTGAGTTCTTCCTTCTACTGACATATTTGGATTCTGGATAAGGCAAATGCAGAGCCTAACAGGCAGAAAAGTATTAGCTGACTATACAAAAGCTGCTGTGCACATTTTCTAATTTTGTATTCATATCTACTGTGTTGAAATTTGACAGTATTCTGGGTTCAAAGTTAGATTTTGTGTCAGACAAAGAAGTATTGGTGAAAAGCTAAAAGGAAGTTGAAACTTTGCTATGCCTGGGAATATTTAGCATAGACAGAGTCAAGCTTTTTGTCTGGTGTCAGTATTAAAAGGTATTGATATTAGCCAAAATAATGAGGAACAAGAGTGAGTACCTGAAATTTCACCACATCTAAATATGTAGGATCAAACTTATTCAAATCAAACATAATTGAAAACAAGAAACACAACTCCTAAAAATTTTCCAGATTTTTTTTTACGAAGATCTCAACTCTCTTGTCATTCACGTTAATAGCTAGGAATTTGAATATGATATGCAGATAGCTGGAAGCCAACATAGAACTAAGAGGGTTTCTTCCTGAATTTATCTGTAAGGTTAGAACAGTGGTAGGGACTCTTAATAATAGGTGTCCAAACAAATTTATGTCAGAGATATTCACAATTATTAGATAATTCATATCTAATTAAGCTTTCCTTTGGATTTCTGAACTAATGACCTGATTAATTTTGACTTAAAGCTTTGTCAGTTATGTATTTCTCTTTTTATGTCCATTTTTGAAGCAAATTCACAGTATGAGCACAGAGTAGTGGTTTGTACACATCACAGAAATGTTATCATCTGCCTTGACTGAACTGTTTCTTAATCAGTCTTGTGAAATGCAATATTGTATCTACTTCAAGTAATCTCAGATTTCCTTGCTGATTTAAGATTATTTTCCTCTGTCATAAGCCTTGGAAAAGAATTAATAGCTTAGATTTATTGATAAGAATGGGCAACCATTGTTGATTTTAACTAAACTTCATGGTGAGTCTGAAGATTTTTAAAGTTTTTGAAGCTGAAAGCAGTGAGCAAAATGATCCTGCTCAGATTCTTGAAGTTCCCAAAGCTTCCAGCTGGAGTACAGTGTAACTTTACAGTTAACTCAGTAAGTTGAATCATAAAATAACATTTAATGACAGTCTGTATTTCACAGCTCCCTGAAGAAAAGTTTCTTGGGTATCATGATGGCAATTATGAATATAGCAGCAAGAAAAAGCAAAAGCAATAGGAGAAACAAAACAAACAAGAATCTGTCTTTCTTCTGAAGAGAAGGAAAGCTGTTTATAGTGGCAGGCATGGAACTTTCTCTGAGCTTAGGTTTATAAGGTGAGAATTACTGCAGAGGAAAATTCACTTTCATTACTGCAGGAATGAAAATGTCATTTTAAGTGACATATTGAATATGCTGCATATTTAATTTCTAAGAACCATAACTATAAGCAATATTAGTCAACAAAGTAACAAAGTTGACAAAATTCCTGTATTTGCATCGATCATTTAAAGTATGTTAAATTATGGGTGAATAAGCAGCAGATAAATAAAGATCAAAAATATTCCAGCTATTATGCTCTGAAAAGCAGGTAAAAGAACAAAAGACAGTTCTCTTTCTATATACTAGGAAATCCTATCCTAGATGAGGGAGAAGGGAGATATAATTGAGTATTCTTTTCTGCTTTTTCATTTGTTTGTTCATGTATTATTATGTATCATACATTAGTTGTGACCTTCAGGAAGGAAATAATATTGAGATTGTTAATCATTCAATCCACCTACACATTATTAAAATTCCTAGGAAAATTTTTATTATTTGATTTTCCTGAAGAGATTCAAAGGCCTAAAGTAGGATTGGATTCAACAGATGAAGCTGTGACTTTCTTTTTGCTTTTCTCCACTTTGTTTGTGTTGCATCAACCTATTCCACTTCCAGAATTTCCAACAATATCTGTCCTTGCCTTTCTATGGTGAATGTCCCTGCTTTGTTTCAAAATACTTGTTTTTAGATCACCATGCAAGTAGAGAAGGTGACATACTGTCATATATGGAGATTAAGGTCAAAATACCATTCAGTTTGGTTGACAAACTGAGCTACCCATGACCTGCTTTCTAGACTGTTTAGCATTACAAATAACTCAACAGTACAGAAGTTTAAAGTAAGCTCCTGCTGACTTCTGTCACAGATGTCACTATTCAGTATGTCTGCATATCAGAATCATGGGTCAGAAATCAAGTGATCACTGATTATGTGTCCATATTTAACGGTCATCCGTTAAGTCTGTTTTAAATGGCTTGTTCATTAGCACATAGGAATTCAGTAGCTAAGGAAAGAACATGGTTTAGTTATATAGGGTTTCATTCAGCTGCTTTTATTGTAAGACTGTTTTTGTACTGTTGCTAGAATCACAAGATTATTCTAGGGAAGCTGAGGTTGGGTAAGGAATGAAGGAGGAAGAACTGAGACTGAGGAGATGGGCACCTACTATTAGTATTAATAGAAGACTTGGAGCTTACATAGTTCTCAGATGCTGGGGTGAAACTAGTAGCCTCAGTCTGAAGTGTTCTTAGTACAAATGAAATTTATCAGTTACAGTAAAGCTGTATTTCCTAAGCACATGAAAATTGTATTTTTAAAAGCAGGTAACTTGGGCAGACTTCCACAGCCATTGCTAGTTCATGCTTTCTATAAGAACATTCCCTGGTATATCTTAGCTGCCTTCTTTGAATTTAAAAATTCAGAAACTTGGACCTTTCTAGAAATACATTGCTATGCTTATTTAAAGTAAAGCTATAAAGGACAATTAAGGGTCCTCAGGACTTTTCCTGGACAACCAAAAACTAGAAAATATGAAATTATAGTGAACATCAAACAGCTGTAATAAGGGTACAGAAATGAAATTAACACTTGTGGAGCTTTCCTTTTACTGCTTTATGTTCATTTAAAATGAGAATTTTCTCCTCATCTTTTTGAAGCTGATGAAAACATAAATGCCCTGTATTATATTGATGCGCAGGAGATTCTGGTCTCCTCAGCCAGCATACTCAGTCCCTTCTTCTGTCTGCACGTTTGAGTGTCTGATATAATATGAGTAAATGGTATAGAAAGTAAGTCAGGTTAGCTGGGCTTTGTCCATTCCCAATTGCTTGCTGTATATAGACTATTTTCTGTGGGTTCAAGTTCAGTTTCCACATCTGTGAAGAAGAGAATCTTATTTAAAACACCTCACAAAGAATTAGTCTTAACATTTTACTTCAAAAGAGAAAACTTGGATTGAAATAGATTACTGTATAGATTATATACTCTGTGCACATATATATATCACTTTGCTCTTATTTGAAGGTTCAGGAACAGCTTTGTGCTGATTCTAGTACTGAACTTAATGACACCATGAGTAGTCATGCATCTCATGGGAGAATTGGATGCTTCATGGAAATACAGATGAAAATTGTTTGGAAAATGCGGCATTAATTCTTTCATCTTGCTTAAAGGAAAAGCATTTTTCTGACTTATTGATCCAATTGAATGCCACTAGTTGGATGTTAGGAGCTCTCTATTTTTATACCTTGGCAGTTTGTAAAAAAAAAAAAAAGGAGTTTGAGTTTTATATTCTTAAAAAATTTAGAAAAGTGTACAGTGAAAAAGACAACTGTTTAGCCAGAAACACTTCTAAGCTTTCGAAGTATGTTAGTGGTTTTACAAGTAAATGGGTTTGTAATTTCATGTACAAAAGAAGTCAGGTGGTTTTTCCTTGTAGTTTTGATTGATTCTTTTTTACTATCTGCCAAAGCTCACCCTAAATTTGACCAAGTTTTCGCTACAGTATTTAGTAGCCAATAAATCTGTCAAGATTTAGAGCTGGGCTGGCCACTAGACAAATGCCATCAGCTAAAACCAAATAATGTGGGGGTTTTTAATATGTGTGGTTTCAATTCCTATCTCTAAAAATTTTCTTTTTAGTGTGGATATTTGACCTTTAGGATGACATTTTCCTTTCATTCTGTATTGGGTTTAAGACCAGGCAATGCATTCCAAACAAAATCAATGAATCACAGAAAGAGATACATAAGACTGCTCAAGAAATATTTGTATTTGGTTCTAAGGTTTGTAGATAAATATTATTTAAGTTTGCAGAAATGAATATATCTTTATTAAGTATTATTTTTGTGCCAGTGAGATGGAGATTGTTCCATAAAACTTTTATTACATACATCAGTCCTTCATTGCTATTATAGAAAATGTTCAGTTTCTATTCTCTAAACTACTTTAAAGACAGTGTGAGTAACACCTTTTTCAATATATGCCAGTGAAAATTCGAGAAATCAATGGTAACATTTTTGCATTTGAAAGTAACACAGCTTCAGTTCTGATGTTGTGGTGGAAAGATGACAAAAGGCGTCCAGTAGGAATAGATCAATGACTAGTATTTTTTATTCATGCGCTTCATTGTTTTCTTTGTTCTAGCTAATCCACTCAGTGTCATTTTTGACTCCTTTCTATTCTCTTTTGCAGCTCAGTAAGCCTTCTTTCCATTTTATCATCAAAATCCATCCTTTCCTCCTTTCTGTTCATATCCTTGTGGACAATATGTCCCTTCTTCCTTTGTATCTAAAAATCTGAATATTTGATATGTTGTCTTCTCCCACACTTATCTCTTTCTGTTCAACTCTGGGTTTTTTGCCTTCATATCTCTTGCTGAATCAAATTCAAGCCCTTTGCCACATTTTTTAATAAAGGATCTCGCCTCACATGTCTAAACTAATAACTGCCTCTTGTCCTTTATCTTCTTTTGCCTTACATTGCTGGTTTGTTTTTAATTGCTGCTCTTCTTGCTTTCTGTGACGTGAATAGTCCATTATATCCTATTATTACAATCTTTCTAAAAATACTTGCTTTGAGAAAATGCCTACCCCTTTTGTTTCCAAAATATCCAGTTCTTATGTTTCTGCAGCAAAGGTCTCTGAAAGCATGTATAGGATAGTATTTCTTATTAGCAGGGATATTAATAAGTAAGCATGCTAAAATGAAGAGTAAGTGATGTGACACAAGACTGATTTAACTGGTAACATGGATTCAGATTCTCTGACCTTGTTTTGGTTGTTTTCCCTGACCTGCTACATTAGTTTTACAGCTTCATCTGTTTTAGATGTAATGATTTACTAAACATAGTACACCAGCTGCCAAAAAAATGTCAGAGAGAAATTACTAATGTCCCTTTTTAGTAGGGAGGCTTGCTTTTTCTTTCTTCTTTTTACTTTACTCTTTCAGGCATGAATTATTCTATAGTATATTAAATGGATATGCTGTTGGTCTCTAGATCTTCATCAGTAATAAAGACTGAGAGTAAAAAGCCCTGATCTGCAACAAAGCCTAAATGATCCTCCCTACCAAAAGAGATATTAAAGGAAGCAGGAGAAATCTAATAAATTAAATCGCTCCCGCCTTTACTCTTGAAATGGCTAGTCTTAGACATGGTGTGCTCTGCAAAGCATCAGTATTCATGCCAGAGTAAACGGAATTAATAGCGCTGAAAAATGAATTATTTCATAGCATAGATTTTGGGTTTTTTCAACTGCAGTCTGTTTAAAAGAGAACATGAAAATTCATGAACTTTCTGCCATGAATTATTTTCTTTTTATATAGTATTTAACTTCACTAAGCCATCATTGTGCACATCATTTCTGATGGATAAAATATTCCTGCAGCAACTGTACAGCTATATAATTAAATGTTTCCTACTTTTGATGGATAAATTACTGGAAGTATTTATATGATGGAACAACTGCATTAACCATCACTTCTTTGTCTAGTATATTGCACTAGAGAGCCACATTCCTCTACACATACTGTAATATAAAATTGTGGGGAGGAAAATTACAATCAGAATGAAATAGCTGGCAGGAGTCTTTTTAGTTTTGACAATGGAGGTTTCTTGGAGAGTGGTGATAAAACATTATTTAAGAAGTAAAAGGTCTGTTTTCAGTTTGCTTGAAAGGAAGTTAATTTATTAAACATCAAATTGGCAAATGTGATTTTTAGAGTGTGTCAAAATTTGAGATTTTCCTTTCTTGGGGAATTATAAATATTGCTCTTAGTTTTAACCCTGAAAATTCAACTATACAAGTCTATTGCTGAACAAACATCAAAACTTCTGGTTGCAACATTTGTGTGGGATTACTTCATATTTAACCTTCATTCTTTATGAATTTTATTCCACCATTCTCAATGGGATCACTCAGTCCTAGCTAATCTCTACCTTCATTCATGCTTCATGAAAACCTGGGTTACAGGAAGCACAGCAATAGTTCAGTAAGTGGGGAAACTCTGCGACTGGATCAGACATCTTACCAACCTAAATCTTAGAAACAAACAGGGAATATATAACTCCTGGGATCCATTTCCTAAGAGACGGCCCAACATCTCAAAGAAATGTACATATTAATATCCTGTGATTGGTATATGTAGTACAGATCCCTAGCCTATCAACTAGGTGGATTTACACTGGAGTGGTTTTGGTTTTTGGTTTTGTTTTTTTTCCCCCCTTAGATGTCAAATTGCTATAGCAAGAGAAACAAAGCAAGTAGGGCTACCCTGCTTACTTTTCATTTGGAATACATCTGGAAGACTGATAGGAAAGAAGAGGAGACAGCCTCACTGTTAGTGTCGCATCGTCAGACCGATCAGGTAACACTGCAAGTGATTCTATGTTACAGTATATGGCTACTGGTAGTTATAACTGATTTGGTATGCTGCAGATCAAACTTAGAGACGCTGGCATTACACAATTAACACAGAATGCATCAGTTGGGATTTAGCAATTGCTGTCAAAAGGAAACTCAGCTGCAGTAACTGTATCTTAGAAAACAGTTTTCTGAATGATGTTTATAACTCCTTATACACCTGAGTGAGGACAGGATGTACCTTCCAGCTCTATAGATGAGCAGTATTACCATTTCGGCTGTTTGGCCACTTTAATTTAGCAAAAAGCTTATGTGTTCTTTTTACATTGTTGTTTGTCTTTATTTCCCTTCTATTCTTGGATGGTCAACTATAAACATGTTTGCCTGAGTCATGTCCTGAAACTCATAACCTACAGCTTTCCAGATATAGAAACAAACCTTAGCCACAAGGAAAATTGAGTTCTATGAAGACTGGCATCAATGTGATTCTAGGTGGAAGAAAATTTGACTTTTTCCCTTTTGTATAGGACAAGCTCTGCTTACCACGGTTCTGTCAGTATTCCACAAAGTAGCCAGATTTGAAGCTCCATTAAAAAATTGCTTCATCAAACACTAGAAATCCCTTTAGAAGGAAACTTTTCCTCTTCATTGAGACTACATTTCTAAGCTGTGTGTCCAAAGTGTATACAGACATTCCCATACCCTCCAAAGTATTTAAAGCAGAACAGGCCATTTGAACTGAGACATTATTATTATTAAATATATATGATCATATTTTATTATTAGGTATTGTTAGATGTCTTTCATGGTAATAAAAAGTCCATCCTTTGAGATGGTTAGCAGGGGAGCAAATATTCCTTACTGGATTCTTAGGACCGCACGTTTTTAGGTGGTAAAACCAGCATGCACTATAGGAGAAAAAGAGCAAAGGTGACAGAATGGAGTACAAGGAAAATTAATGGGAGGCTTTCCTGACAAGATAAATTCCTGCATTAATAGCTGAAGGATCAGCTTCAGAGTCCAATAAGGTCCACAGGACAGATGACATTGTTTTAAGTGTGTTTCAAATATTTCAATTCTTCCTTAGGTTTATAGAAGTCTGTTCTTTTTAGTTCATGTAAGTGTATTCCCAAAACTAAAATGGAATATGAGATGCTTGAAATTCATCCATGATGTTTATTCATGATAGATATGCCTAAGACTGTTCTACATTAGCAGAAATATCCACATTCTACTAGGAAAATGTTAAAGTAAATGAAGACATCAAGGGTTTAATGGAAGAAATTACACTATCTTTACTCTGGTTGTCATTATTTTGTCTGATACAGTCATAAAGAAAAATGTATGGAAGATATTTTGGTCATTAGTTCCTGAATCTATTAATGGTAAGCTGTCTTTATGTTTCAGAGGTTTTATAGGATTAACACATTAAATTTAATGCTAAGTAGGACTCTAGGATTTACGCTTTTGTCAATAGGTCAGTTTATGATTCACCTTAATATTTAGTTTTTATTTAAATACTATGTAAATATACATAGGGTGTAATGACCACAGTAAAAGATTTTTTTCATTAAAAATGCAGCTCAACAGCTTTGTGATAAATGATGACATTATGTATATGCCAGTACCTTCTGGAAAATTGGAACGATTCTAGACTTTGCCAAGAATTTGACATACCACCCTAAATGTTTCATCAGGGATGCTGTGACATTCAATGCTGCTTGTATAAATGTGTCAGTCTAATTTTTATTAAACTTCTTCAAAATGAAACAGAATCTGCTTCTAGAAAAAAACTCCATGACTTAACCAAACTCATGCTATTAATATGTTTCTCACTGGATATGATATAAATAATCTAAAATTAACTATGATCCTCACTTCACTGAGCACAAACTTCCCTAGTAAAAGTTTTGAATTGGAATAGAACTCTGAGGAGTGCTGTGTCAAATTAATGATCATGAAGTAAGGTTCACAGAGCATTAGTAATCAGATTCTGCTTTGGGTGAGACCAGGGAATAGATGCCATTCAGCCATCTAAACAGAATTTCTATCATAAAATATGTCCTTGAAAAAAAACAGAGGGACCTAATGGGACTTACCTGTGACTTCTCCATCAGTTGATTCTATTCTGGCCATAGAATTCTATCCTAGCCATTGGATTTCAGACAAGGGCCAGAGAAACCAACTAAAAAGAATCATTCTTAATCTTTTGGTGTTGCAGATTAAAATGGCTATCCAAGTCAGCAGTTCTGACCCTGTAAAGCTTTGCTTATGTGTATGATCTCTTCATTTTTATGTATAGCCTGGCTTTGTTTAGTGAGACTAGCTGAGTAATTTAGGAAAATTTAGCAGAATTTAGGTTTATGTATATGAGTTAAACTTCACAACATTTTTATATGAATATTTCTAGTTTGTAATGATGCTTTTAGTGGCGTTTCCTCAGATTGTTTCTTATATACATTTTATCTGCTATTTATCCATCCTCTGTTTAAAATAACAAATGAATTAGGTTCTATTCTGCCATCAAGTGATAAATGTTTTACTAATGCCAGTTCATACGGGTTTAATTCCCAATGCTTGTGAGAAAGCAGTGGGCCTCATTGTGGTTTCCATATTGTTGTTTATTTCTTCTGGCATAAGACACTGGGACATGTGGGGAGAGGAGGGGCAATAGTCCATAAGCACAGAACAGAAACGTGCTCCATAGGACAGACAAGGTAGAGGTATATGCACAGGCCGGGAATCAGTGCTGGTCAGTATAATAAGTAGTGATTTTGGTGTGTATGCTCTAAATCTTCTGAAGTTTTACAGAAAGGTTGGCACTGAAAAAAAAAAAGATAATTTAATGGTTACTTAAAATATTAATGGAAGAAAGGGAGAGTTCTCTATTTTCATACAACCAAAGCTTCCAATCAAGTTGATGGAGATTTTCTTACAGCTGTCTTGCTCCCAATGTTTTTAATTAGAAGTGATGCCCTATTAATTTTTTTACAAAATAATAAAGTAAGACTCCAGTACCTTGATCAGTTCTGAATTGTATAGTACAGATTAATTTTCAAAAGAGGCATCAGCTATCTGGAGCTCTCATGATTCCTGTAGATCCAAGGTTCTTTTGAGAAACTTGGTGCTTAGCTGTTACTGAAGACATTCCATGGTTTAAAGTAAAGAAAATCCCTATTTCATTCCCTATCGTCATGATTCAGCAAGAATTATTTGATATGCTTAGAAATGTATTGATTGTCTACATAATATGGTTTTGTAGTGTGAATGTAAAATGAAATATAATGGAGTAGTCAGACCTGTAGAAACACAAGATATTTACATCATTACACAGAGAAAAATTCTATAGAAAGGAGGATTTGGGGCTCCTAAGAGAGAGAAAAAACGGTTCATAGTTTACCTTGTATAAGGCCTAGTAAGATATTAACTTTCTTATCCAGTAGATGAATTTTTAATCTTTTGTATTCTGTTATCATTCCTGTTATGTACCCAGTTGTCAAGGTTTCGACCTGGGTCAGCATCTAGATGAATGAGAGATTGCTTTCTATTAATCCCTCTCCCTTCCCACAGGGGAAGAGAAATGGAATAAGGGAGAAAGACCTATGGATTAGAAAAGAAAACTGAAACAGTTTTAATGAAAACCGTAATAATAAAATAGAATGTATACAAATGTATAGAAAACCGATATTAAACCCAACCACCCCCATGGCAATTACTTCACCATTGCCACTGGTGCTGTGGGCAGGCACTGGGTAAGTCTCAGACTGAACTCAGCAGCAGATGGGAAGCGGATTCAGGAGCTGGATTCTGGAACCAGATTCAGCAACACACAGATCAGGATCAAAAGCAGAACGGACAGACTCCTCCTTGGATGCAAGCCAGTGAAGAGGCCTTGACTGTCATGATCCCTTAGCTTTATACTGAATATGATGTATATGGGATGAAATACCTTGTTGGTCAGTTTAGAGCCACCTGTCCTGTCTGCTCCTCACTGCAGGTGCAGTCTTTCACTTTCTGCCCCCCCTTCAATGTGGTACACAGAGATTTAGCAGTACTTTGGTCTCCACAGGAGCAAGTATAAGCAAGAGCCTTTCTGCACATTGATCTTTGATAGTAGCTGTAAACATCGAGTATTATCACAGCTAGAAGCAGACACCATCTGCAAAAATTATGCCATTATAATACTTAGAAAAGGCTTAGCTTAAAAGTAAAATCACTGAGCAGAATTAATTCTGCTCTAACTCGAACCAGGACACCAGCCATCATTCTTCTATCGTCAGGAAGTAGTTGGTATACCTAGCAACCTACTGAAATGCTGGATTAGCCCAGAAGGAGAGCAATGAAAGATAGAAAAAGTAATCTAATCTTTCTTACACTTTAAAGACTACTTTTGTCGTGTGTCTGAAGCTCTACAACTTAGTCACAAACGTATTCTCTTTTTGTATGCTTCAAAGGACATTTCTGGAAATTATACTCTGACAATTCTAGAAAACAGCAGCCTGCCTATTTGTCCTTGGGCCCCTCTCCTTAAAATTTCCTGCCTCCCAGTTACCCTGGCATATGGTTAAATCATGATCTTCATTGTAATTCATTATTAGATGAAGGATGAGGATTCTTCAATGTAGATCCTGAAGGCATTATTCTGTTAAGTATCATTAACAGAATAATGTGATTTAGACCCAGCTGGGATCTAAGCACCACATGGCCTCTTACCCACTGCCCCTCTGCCCTTCAGACAGGGAGGAGAAATGGGAGGAAAATACAAAAACCCTACAGGTTGAGATAAGGAGAATTTAATACAACAATACAAAAGAAGAAGCAATGAGAACAGTAGTAACAATAACAGTAATGCGAGAATATACAAAACAAATTATATAAACAGCACAGAGCATGTAAGCTCTGACAAAGGTGCCAAGCCAGCCCAGTGCATGCAGGGTGCTTGGAGCACCCAGCCTTCATATAGTAGGCGTGATGTCAGTATGGTACTAAATAGCCTATTGGCTGATTTGGTTGCCTATTCCAGCAATGCCTCCTTCCCAACTTCTAGTGAAAATTAACCCTATCCTAGCTGAACCAGGACAAGATCATTGGAAGAAAGTATTGCTCATCAAGACACTTCTTTTTCTCTTAAAGCAGTTTTAATTTTCTGTTTCTCTGTGTTTGTATGTAAATGTTATCATTCTGGACCTTACAAGTAGTCCAGGGAAAACCAAAGAGGCACTCTTTTGGGAGCAGTGGAGAAGCTTGACTATGGGCAAACTAGTATTGATTTAATATCCAACACCGTTTTGTTTAGTCCACTTGAAATATGTAGGTTGCATTAACAGTAATGCTCCATTTGGGCATTGCTTGGCCTTTGATGACCAGTTAGGAAGAGGAGAAAAAAAAATGCAGGCTGATATGAAACCATATGTTTGCCGTCTGAAAGCAGTTACCTCCCATGCTTTTTAACACAGAAAAAAATTCTGGATACAAAAACCTTACCACTGAAAATGTGAAGAAAAACAGGTCTACAAAGGCATTTCTGAAAAAAACACGAATGAGAAATCAGATAAAAATCTACAGAAAAATACATTTGATATTAAAACTCTCTGTGATTTGATCAGTATGTTTAGCAACTCAGGAAAAGTAGCACTTATGTTTTATATATTATAGAAGAGGAGTAACAGCAGGAGCGTAAATAAGGAAAAGACTGGGAAAAATGATCTGTTACTGTGGTGCACAAAGTAATGTTTGTATTCTAGGATGAAATAACAAACTGGACAGCCTTTTAAATCATACTAAAGACTGTATGGTGATATACCAAGGCCATGTCCCCTAGTTACTGGAGCAGTGTGGTGAAGTCATACTATTCATATCCCAGCAGTAAAAGCAAGGAAAACTTGCCTTAGTCTTTTGAAGGCAAGTCGTCCATAACCTTGGTTGAAAAGGAAAAAAAGGATGGCAAAAGCTGTGGAGTCTTCAAAAGTGCTTAAGGTGCCCTTCACGGCAGAATGATTCCTAGCCTCAGAGTAAAATAATAATTACTTGATCGATGTATCACAGAAAACACTTTATTCTATCATCTTATGAAGCATTGTTTAGCTCATAATTTGTTTTTGAAATGTTTTATTCTAGAGCATACCCATAACAGTAACTGCCATAACTTTAATGATGTTTTAACATCATGGGATCTCATTATAAGAGTCTGCTTATTCAGTTTTTGCTGATAAGTGAAGTAAGAATGCCAGCTGTTCTGGTTGAATTAGTGTATCCATGGATTACTAAAAAGAAAATTAATATTGTCATTATTTTATTTTTTCCTAGTGAGTAGCATTTAGAGGCTTCAGTCAGGATTAGAGCATCATTATAATGGATGCTGTATAAACACTAAAGGTGGCCTTACATGGTAAGTACAATATGTTATTATTATTTATTTTAATGTTGAAACAAGCTGAGTTTTGTTTACAGCTTCAGGAAGAGAGGTCATATTTAAATAATGTTCTTCATATTTAACTAATACAATTAATTCTGTCATCCAAAACCTGTGTAAAGACTAACAAAAAATATCTTAGATCTGAGATTACACTGAAAAATGTCTAAAACCTACTTCACTGATTTTGTACTGGCAGCCTACATACTGTATTGCAAACTGATCTGGGGGTGGGGAAATTGAAGTAAAACAAATTGCTTTCCATAACAAACCAACAGTGAATACAGTAGCACTATTTTATTTACAGCATAGATGTATATTTAATCAATTTATTGGTAGCAACTTAGAGAAAATTGAACCAAGTTGGTAAAATATAACATTTCATCACATACGGGGAAAAAAGAATGTGTACAGATAGGTTGAAATTTACTGCACTTTGAGATATATTGCATACTGCAGGAAAGATAATTTATCTTTATATCTTATGTTATTATCGTACGTGTCAAATAGAATTTTAGCTTGTCATATTTCTAAAAAATATAGGCTTATTTCAGGAAAGTAGTCATCACTCTATATGTATGTTTGTCATATTTATTTTAAAGTCTTAACCATCACCTTGCCTTAATTTTTCTTGGAGTGATGGAAAGAAACGTCCGTCTTTCTCACTGTTTAAAAGAGCAAACTCACCAGCAAATGGGTAAACTCTCTGAAGATGGCTGTAGCATTAGCTCATCTGGAGCATGACATAGAGAAAAAAGAGTACAGAATATTTCTTCCATGATTTTTTAATAAATATGTGCAGTTAGCCTGTTCTTGAAATCAGAAACTTTCTCACGTAAAGAAGGTGTTACAAAAGCATTGTCAGTAATTTAGTACATGGCCTTTGGCTTCTCACGATGACCATTAGCAAGTTTCATACTGGGTAACAAGCACCATTTGTCTGTGTTTTCTGTCTGATGCTGCTGACAGGTTCCTAAAAAGATAAGGAAGTTGCATAGCCTGGAAATAATAGTGTATGTATAGATTTTTATCAAGGCGACATCATAACATACAGCTTCTAATAGGTGTGGTGTGAATGGTGTCTATTCCAGAAATGAAAAGGCAGTGCTTTTCTGAATTTTGTAATAACCAAACACTTGAAGCTCAGCACATAACAAATTATCTTAATTGGTTTAAGCAATCAAGTATAAAATACTGCTGCCCACTGGAAGTTCATAGTAGTAGTTTGCAGTGTCAGCAGAGAACGTGGAAGCAGCATGTAGCATTTGTGTGCATCATCTGCATGATCTGCTGACTTCAGTGGTCAGTGCTACTGGCAGCCCTCTAGTTCCTGAGATGTTCATCTCCATGGATCAGGCAAAAGAGCAACTATAATATTTGTTTATATCTGAATCAAAATGTATGCATAACCAAGACATAATCCTCCCGTTAATGGATGCTGACACCACACATGCTGAATTTTGCAAGTGTTAGAATAGACCTATCAAGTCTTTTTTTAACTGGCAGATTAGTAAAACTACTTGTCAAGTACTAGGTATCTGTAAGAAGCCTCTAAATACTGGGAAGATTATTTTTTTTAAAAGCCCTGAGTTTAAAAGGAACAAAGCCGATTATCTGTGGTTAGTTTTGATATATAATGTTTTAAATTTAAAATTTCTGACAAGTATAAATGATTTTTATCTTTTTTATCCATTGATAAACTAGAGCATTTTGAAGGGCTCTATTTTTACAAGTGACTATATTCAGTCCAAAATTCACACAGGATTTTTTTTCATATTAAAAATGTTATTTTTCAAAATAGAGTGTTTTTAATTTTAAAGAGAATTATTTACATTTTTCTATTTTTAAGATAATTGCCATGTCCATATACATTGTTCTAATTCTTAGTGAAAATGCTACCTTAGATGTCATAATTTTTCATTGTGATTTTTGTATACTAAAACTAACTTCTCAATCATCAAATAGAACTATATAAATAATTCAAAAATTTTTAGCTCTGTTTTTTAAAAATAATTTTTAATTCAGTAAATCATGCCAAAGTGTATCTATTCAGAATTCTTTGGGAATGAGAAGCTTCAGAGTTTTGCTAAATTTCACTTCTTATAAAAAAATTCTCTACTCTTTAGGCTATCATTCAAGTTTAACAATAACAAAACTTAAATAGTAAATAACTCACTTTAATTATACTAGTGTAATAAATACAAAGATAAGCAGCTGTGTTTCTTTTCAGTTATTGGTTACAAGGAGAGAAGATTAAAATTTACTGGGCTGGGATACAAAGTTCTTTGAGTTTCTAGTAACAAGTAAGTGACTCTTTTTCTGCTTTTTGCTTTTGTGAAAAACCTTGAATTTGAAAAAAAAATGCTTTTCAAGAATATACCTACCTTATTGGGGTTTTTTAAACAAACAAAATATTTTAAAATTAAGATTAGAAAATAGAATATGCTTTGCTTTTTTCATTCAATCTTATTTTTTCATGTAACTATTTTTTAAAAATACATTAAGCAGAAATTATACAATTGTGAAAACATTATGTCTTACAGGAACAACAGTTAGCAATGATGTAGTGGGTCTGTCT
>VYZX01000788.1:0-11910 GCA_013401335.1 Brachypteracias leptosomus
TGTTGATCTCTGGAAGGCTCTGGTTCTCTGTAGCTTGTCAGAGGATGATGCAGTGTTGGGATAAATATATGTTTGATCCTGTACCCGTTCCTAGTTGGAAACTGGGAAAAAATATCCCAATCAGTGGCTTATGTGCAGCTTCTGGAAGTGTCTGAAAATACTATATGAGCTGCTGTGAGAAGGAGCTCTCTCTTCTTCAACCCTGAATCACAAGGGATTGGTTCGGTTGCAGTCTTTTTTTTTTTATTTTTATGTGGGAACACCCTGTAATTAAGTTTAACCTTTTCTCTCCCTTTACCGCAGTCTTGGGCAGCAGGAGACATTGTCAGCTGTCTGATAGACCTTGATGAGGGCACCATCGCTTTCTGCTTGTAAGCATCTTTGCCTACTTTGTTGATGTCTGTATGTAACATAAAGGTTTCCTCACTGCTCAGCAGAATGCTGATCCCTATTTCTACCCTCTTTCCTCTAAGTTCCTTGGTCATCCAGCCCTTGCTTTTCTGCCTTGTGTTCAAAAATCATCTGAATGGGCTGTTGAGTCTCCTAAGATGAGAGCATTTGGCAGAAAGGCATTCAAGCTACAAAGTCTGTGTAAAGTTTGCTGGGATTCTGGAGGGGAGGGCATCTCTTATGATGCTTAATAGTACAGTTGGCTGAGCCCCACTGATTGCTTTTGTGGTCAGTGTAGGCCTTGTCTTATATTCACAAGGAGCTGTGGAAAGGCTGATAAATCTCAGGCCTACAAATCCCATGCACAATGAGCAGAGACCAGCCTGAATACGACTTGTTCCCTGGCCCTAAAATACAACCTGCAACAAGTCAGCCGAAATTAAAAGCTGTTAGATGCTTCATGTCATCTTTTAGAGAAGAGCAGGCTGAGAGCATTATGCTTTTATTTCCACCAACATCAATTGGATGAGGCCAGAAATGTCACTGGCCTTTAAAATGTCCTGATGGTTAGTTATCCCATAAGGACTTGGGTTGTGCTTGAAGCTGAGTGGGCTCTGCATGTTGTGCAGACTCCAGTGCCCTCCTGTGTCGTCATGTGAAGAGGGGAGTGCTGCTGTGCTTCCCACGGCTGTTACTCAGCAAAGCTGTGACATTTGCATGTGCGCCAGGTTAATGGTGACAGGAGGCATGACTGACTGATGTGTCCGTGTTGGAGAGTGGCTGGGAGGGGAATGCAGATACCTGGATTGCCCAGTTGACCTCAAAACCCTCCTACAGTGACTAAAATCTTGTGGGTTTTCCTTCTTTCAGGAACGGCATATCTCTGGGAACTGCTTTTGATAACATCACGAGGGGCGCCGGAATGGCTTACTTCCCTGCCATCAGCCTCTCGTTCAAAGAGTCTGTTGCTTTTAACTTCGGAAGCCGTCCACTCCGATATCCTTTAGGTGTGAGGAGAGGAGGTCTGAGGGGAGAAGAGCCTGTCCCGAGACTGTCTTTGGAGGCTGCAGTTTCCTCTCTCCTGTTGGCACTCATGTGCAGAGCAGGGTCAAGGAGAGAAGAACCAGATACCCCCACAGCTGGAGCAGAACTGCAGGGCACACAAACGTCAGTGCTTGGTCCCTGACAGTTTTTGAAATAAGTTTTGCTTTCAGCTCTGAATCAGCAGCTACTGCTGCAGCTGAGGGCTGCCTGTTCCCAAGCACTCAGATCCTGCAAAGATCTCGCTCTCCAGTTTTGGAAACCCTAATGCTGCTGTGCTGCTGAGCCTCTTGGCTGCTGGTCTCTTACCTCCCAGCCCAGAGACCTCTGACATGGTATTAGCGATACCTGCTGCCTTCCTTCTGTGAATGCTGAAACCTGCAGCTCCTGTCAGCACAGTCCTGGCTGTGCCTGTTGATAGCTGTTGATAGCTTCTGTCGGTCTTTCTGATGATAGGAGAAGTGTGGTGTGAAATACTTGCTGCTGGCAGTATTGAGGAAGTAGGGCTAAGAGCTTGTGGTTTATCATCCATTTAGAAGGCACTGTGGTTTGAACTGTGACTGAGGCATGCGTGGGTATAAAGTAAAGTAGAGATACAGTCTTTTCCTTGCACAAACGAAATCCTGAAAGGACCAGATTGCGTTTCACCTTAACCCTTGCCTACTTATCCAGTGGAAGGTTACCGCCCCTTACAAGATCCTCCTGTGGCAGACCTAGTGAAGGCTCGCAAGCTGTTAGGCTACTTGAAGAATGTGATCCATGTCGGAATAGATGTGACGGTAGGCTGATGTCCCTGGGTGGATCTGCGGGGCACCATGCTGGGAATCGCGGCTCTGCGCTTCTCAGCACATGCTGGAAGCTCAGATGTTTCCATACACCTGAGAGGCTAAATACTTGCAAGCTTTTGCATGCGTGTCCCTGGAGCTCTTCGGCTTGCAAAATGGGATTCCTGATAGTTCCAAGACTCAATTTAAGTCATCCTGGGCTTTGTGGTTCCTTGGTCCTATGAAGTTTCATTCCCAGTATGCAAGAGGTGATGTTTGTCAGAGTCAGAACTGCTGGATTTGATTTTGCAGCTGTGAAAGAAGGTTGTTCATATCCTAAAATGTTTCCTGATATCCCAGTGCAGAAGTGAAATTCTGACAGATCTGCCTTGAGAACAGTTTTGGCTGTGTCACTGTTTGCTAGAAAATGGGGTTTTTTTGATGCTAGAGTGAGACATGATCTGTTTATACCCAAAGCATAGTGAACACCATCTGCTATGGATTTGGCTTGAATGGAAACCTACTTTACTAATTAGCCTCTTCTGTAGGGATTCCCATTTACAAATTATTATGTACACATGAATCCTTTTGGATAAACATTGTCAAGGTGCATGCATGTGGCTGATAGTAACTGACATCCGGACTGCACTACAGCTCTCCAGGGGCACAGGCCTGGCTGCTTTGCCATCCTCAATTCCCATGTTCAAGGTTTTTCCTGCAGTCAGTCAGGCATGGGGCAGCAAACAGTGGCTGCTCCAGGCCTCCAGCTCATTCAGTCCTTGGTGTCTGGGTGGATTGGGCTGAGTCCAAGCTGTGTGTTATTCTGTGTTTGTCATTGCAGGAGGGAAAGCTGGTGGAGAAGGACACGTCCATGTGGCAGCTGCAGGGAGAACCCACAGTGTTGATTACATTAGCCCACATCTTCAATTACTTCTCCCCTCTTATGGTGAGTTCTGCCTGCCCAGTGCAAGTTTCTGTGGGTGCCTGTTACTGTGCTTGCAAGGGGAGGTAAACCTCAGCTTTTGCTGGGAAGTGACTGTGCCTTGGAGAACTGTTGACCTGGCTCTCTTTCTGCAGTGCAAGGTGTACCTGGTGGAAGATGTGCTCATGACCTTCCTGTTGAGCATCCTTGAACGAGGAGGAGCAGTGGAGGCCCATCCCCTTATTCAGCAGCTTCTGGATCTAATGTGGCTTCTTATGGAGGTGAGTTGCTAGGGTGCTGGTTCCTCCCCAGGGATTACAGGGAGACCCTGGGAGGTGCTGAGGGACAGGAACTGTCCCTAGAAAATGCTGGTAGTGGTCAGCTTCTTTCCCTTCCTGGTGACTAGATCCCTTTTTTTGTGGCAGACCACCCTCTCACCTAGCTCATCTGGTTGCTGCTTCACACCCAGGGAATGAGAATTGAATGCAGAGTGATGGGTAATGGTGACACTGGCAATGAGCTAACAAGGCATTTCTAAGCTTCTCCTACTGCTAAAGGAACTGGTGATGGTGAATAACTTCCTGCTTCTAGGAACATCAAATTTATCAATAAGAAATTAATTGATCTCTTGGATATTGTTAATGCTTATGTGACTGTGGAGATCTTAAATGCCACCACGTGCCCCAAGAGATCAATCAGACTGGGCAGGACTGGGGTGGAAATGGGCACTGTGCTCTCACCACCTCCAGCGCCGCTGGGGAAAAGACCACCTCCAACTTCCCATACCCCTTCCTGTCCAAGCTGGATGAGGTCACTCCTTCCTGGGACACTTGTTTGAGGCAGCCTTTACTAGCCCCTGGGAAGCTGCTGCTGCTGCTGGAGTGCTGGTGTGGTTACACAGAGCCAACCAGTGTCAGGGATCTGATTGGAGACAGCATGTCTCTCCTTTGGGGTAGATTAGCAGATATGGACACTGGCCCAGCCAGCTGTCATGAAAAGTTTAATCGAAAAATGTCATGACCCGCTCAGTCCCATCTTAGAAGTGAAGCTGAACACCCTGGTAGGTCTGCTATGTTTGTGGAAGACTTGGCTCTCATCCTGCTGGTTGGCTATGAGTTGGACTCAAAAAGACAGCTCTTCCATCATCACATTTACACAAGAGTAACCTCTTTCCTTTCTGGGTTGGTTCTGCCCACACTGTGTGTTAGGTACAGGTTTAGGACATACAAGAATGGGTGACTCAACCCAACTAAATAGGGCCTGGGACTTTGGCTTTTTGTAGATGACTTTTGAGTTGGTTTTCTAGTGCAGAAACTTATTTCCCTGCATCAAAATGATGGCACCAACTTCTGCTTGGTCTTTCTCCTGTGGAGTCAAATGGACAAACACTGTGGGTTCAGAGCACCTGCTTTTTCAGTTCAGAAGTGAATGCTTCCTTCCAAGGTCACATTCTGGGATAGCTGTTCCCGACTCCATGCTGTTGCTGTTCAATGTGTTTCTTATTTTCTCAGGAGTATGAAGTGCACGAGTGCCTCAAGCAGCTACTGATGTCCCTGCTGCGGGCTTACAGGTTCTCCCCTATCATCCCAGACCTGGGATTACAAGTGAGTTGCACTTCTGAATCCTCAGGAATCTGTGACTAGCCAGCTTCTGTTATGTCCCCTTGTCCAAAGGTACATGATGTTTTGGATTCTGCCATTGTTTGATCCAGAGATTGTGGTTCTGTCACATTGTACCTATTGGAGAGTTGTATCCTCTTCTGTAGATGGAGTCACTTTTGCTTCTCCTCTTTCCCTAGATTCACTACCTCCGGCTCACCATTGCAGTCTTGAAGCATGAGAAATCCAGGAAATACCTGCTCAGCAATGTTCTGTATCCTTTGTGTCTCCTCTAGTCTCAGTTCTCTCTGCCCTGAGTAATGCAGACAAGGAGATTTCAAGGATCTGCAGGTCCTGGAAGACAGAAGATACCCTGTCTTTGAGAGATTGTTTCCAATTTTTCAGGTCTCCTCTGTCTGCCTGACACCATTCTCTACAAAGTCCTGCTTTGAGGAAGGGACAGTGTCATATAGTTCACATCCTTCTAACATGGAGGACTTCATGTCTGCCTGACTGGCCTCTGTAACATACCTGGAGCAAAACCATTTTCAGAGCAGTCCAGCTGCCATGACAGCATTTGGGCAGCTGCCTGGGTCTTCTCCCAGGAGAAGGGGCTCTGGATCTTGCAGAGCTTGGAGTGGTTGTTTGGAAAAGGGTCTCACTACAGCTCTGGAAACATGCCCTATACCTTCTCCCAACATAGCTTCCTTTAGCTTGCTTTAACTTGGCTGCAGCTTTGATGTGCTCCGCTCGGTTGTGTTCTTCTACATCAAGAGCCCACTGCGTGTGGAGGAGGCTGGTTTGCAGGAGCTCATTCCCACCACGTGGTGGCCAAACCGCTTCACCAAGGAGGTGAGTAAGGTCACATCCGCTAAGGAGACTGAAGAAATTTTATGGCCAGCTGTCCCCATTTTCTGGCTGAGGAAATTGTATGGCCCATGTTTCCAGCTGCAATAGCACTGGTAGACCCTGCAGAGATGTGTGAGAGCTGTAACATCTCCATTGCCCTGTCATCTTTATTGTCCCTTAGAGGGGACGTTTGGGGTGTGTTGCTCAGGACAGGGGAGGGGGGCAGTTTTCTATGGCAACAGATTTGAAAGGAAACCTCACAGCATCTAGGGAATTGCAGGTTGACTTGAGTGTCCTCAAAAGATCTGCCCTTACCCATGACAAGGCCAGGGAAGGCCTGTTTGGGTGTGCTACCAGCTGCTGTCACACACTGGCACATTGCTTCAGGGAATTTCAGCTCTCCATTTGGCAAGGCCTTTTCCCTGTTTAGTGACCTACTAATCAGTGTCTATCCCCCAACCAGGGCAAGGAGAGTAAGGAGGTGAAGGAGGAGAGTGCTGAGGAGAGACTGAGGCGTCGGGCATATGAAAGAGGCTGCCAGCGGCTCAAGAAACGCATTGAAGGTCTGTGAGGAAGGAGGAAAATTGCCAAGATCCCATACCTTTTGTGCAGCTAGAGAGGACAAACCCTTGAGCTGTCTCCAAATCCCCTTCATGACATGAAGTCCAGCTGTGTTCCCACCAGGACAGGCTGTGCTGCAGAGGCAGGAGCCAGCCATGCTGTTACCTGGTGGAGGGTTACGAGTGCTGGGACCCCACTGCACAGACCTGCAGCATCCCACTGAACAAACTGAACATGAAGAAGCCAAAATTCTCCTTTAGGGTCATTGTTTATCAATTACAGGTGAATTTATTGCTAGGTGATGGAGAAGAAAGTTCTCGGTGATGGGATTAGCTCTCTACTGACACCAGTTCTTCTTGGCCCCCCTCTGTTGAGGAGGTAGCCTTTCTCCTGGGGACAGGATGCTGCAGCTGGGGTTCATACAAGTAGTTGCTCTCCAGTACTTGTGTTCTAATGACAGACATGTGTCCCCATTTTAGTGGTGGAAGGTCTCCAGGTTCAGATTCTGAAGCTGCTGCTGAACAACAAGGACAGAGGAGGAGTAAGTGCTCTGTGGATCTTTTGCTACAATATCCCCACATCACGGGACTTGTAAGGCATTGATTTACCACCTGCTTTTCCTTCTGCCAGGGGGAAGCCTCCAGATACATCTTCCTAAACAAATTCCGCAAGTTTCTTCAGGAAAATGCTAGCAACAGAGGGGTAAGTCAGGGGCAAGCCTTCCCACAAGCCTCACCCTGAGAGCTCTCTGGCACCTTCAGGCTGGGAGCTCTGCCCTTTTGGCTGGGCTGCTTCTAGCAGGTGATCAACTTTCTGGAGGTGGAAACTGCTGCTTTCTGTCAGGGCTGGGCTCTACCAGTGCTGGAAGCTAGAGATTCTAGCAAGACTGAGAACACAAAGTTTCTGCCTGCACCATGTGTCCACTGGATATGGCCATGAGGCTGTGTGCTATGAGATTCAACAAGGCCTTGTGTCAGGTCTTGCATTTGAGTCACAACAGCCCCCTGCAATGCTACCGGCTTGGGCAAGAGTGGCAGGAAACTGCCAGGCAGAAAAGGACCTGGGAGTGTTGGTTGACAGCCAGCTGAAGATGAGCCAGTGTGTGCCCACGTGGCTAGGAAGGCCATCAGCATCCTGGCTTGTGTCAGCACTAGTGTGGCCAGCAGAACCAGGGAAGAGATTTTACCCCTGTACTCAACACTGGTGAGGCCACATCTCAAGTACTGTGTTCAGTTTTGGGCCCCTCACTCCAAGAAGGATATTGAGGGACTGGAGCATGTCCAGAGAAGGGCAATGAAGCTGGCTAAGGATCTAGAAAACAAGGCTTATGGGGAGCAGCTGAGGGACCTGGGGTTGTTTAGCCTGAGACAAAGGAGTCTCAGGGACCTTGCTCTCAACAGCTCCCTGAAAGGAGATTGTAACCATGTGGGGGTCAGTCTCTTCTCCCAAGGAACAAGCAATAGGACAAGAGGAAATGACCTCAAGTTGTGCTAGGAGAAGTTTAGGTTGGACATTGGGAAAAACATGTACCCCAAAAGGGTTGTGAAAGGCTGTCCCAGGCTGCCCAGGACAGTGGTGGAGTCCCCATCCCCAGAGAAGTTTAAAAACTGTGTAGATGTGGTGCTGAGGGACATGGTTTAGTGGTGACTTATCAGTGCTGGGTTAACAGTTGGACTTGACGATCTTAAAGCATTCTTTCAACCAGAATGCTTTTATGATTCTTTGGGACTAAGATGCACTTTCACACTTGCCCCGATGGCTGAACTCTCATTCTTGCCCTAGAACTTGACTGTGTTGTGCCCACCAGAGTACATGGTGTGCTTCCTGCACCGGCTTATCGCTGCCCTGCGTTTCTTCTGGGATGGCCACAAGGCAAAGATCCCCGCCGCACTGAGCAGCGAAGGTAAGGCCTGGAGAGGAAGCTTTGAAGGCATTTCTGTGGTTAGGACAAAGTTTGCTTCTTGTTAGTGCTCTCCAGGATGCTGGAAATTTTGTATTTCTCATGGGTGCTTGAGCCTTCTGTCACCCTGTGTCTGTAGTTCCCAGTCACCCTTGGAAATTCCTGTGTGCAGATCTATTCCAGTTAACATCCAGATCTGAGACTTCCAAAGGGGCACCTGTACTGTTTGATCGTTCCCCCTGTATGGGAAGTACCCAGTATTGATTGTGGGTCTGTAGAAGGGCAGCTCAGGGATCTCATCAAAGTTTTGGGGAAGATATTTGTCTGGTTTTGTGTTTCCCAAACTGTGGGATTAAGGGGAAACCAAGTCAGTGCCAGTTGCTTTCCTACCCTCAAACTCCTCCTTGTCCCTCCTGCCATGATCTGCTTGACACTCCCTTTTCTTTCTTTTGGCTGAGCCATTCTCTAGACTTAGTGCCTTACGATACCTGTGGGACTGCGACAAGCTGGAGTAGCCAGGTGGAGACCTGCTGAGTTTGATGATGCAGTTTCCCCTAGTGACGGTGGTGGCTGGGAGGGAGGAAGTGCTGGGAGGCTTGCTGTTGATGGCCATCAGTTGCTTGCTTCATTGTGGAAATAACCTCTGCCTTAATGGCTTGTGGCTTTTATAGCATCAAAAGTTGTCACTAAATATTAGTCCAGGCTGGGCCCTGAGTCTGTCTTAGGAGTGCTTTCATGTCTACATGGATCCTGGATGTGGGACTTGTGGTAAAAACAAATCTCATTCTCTGTTTTAGAGGCATATGTTCCTCCTCAACTCTTCTATAATGGGAAGGTGGATTATTTTGACCTTCAGCGACTTGGAGGTCTCCTGTCTCATCTTAAGAAGACTCTGAAAGGTAAGTGCTCTCATTTCCAATACCTACATCCAGGTCCTGCCTGGAGTTCATCCAATAGACATCCCAAGGAGGGAGCCATGGGTAATGAATTGTGATTAAATTTAAGGAGAGGAGACTTGAATTTTAATGAGATGCAAGTTATACTGAAGAAGACACCATTCCTCTTGGGTGGAGCATCCTTTAAGTTAACAGTTTACTGGTTATATCCCTGAATGGGGCCTATGGCTGGTGGAGGGAAGGGGGTAGTCTGGGAATAAACAAGGACTGGGAGTTGTCACAGCACTGACCACCAGCCTGGCTCTGCTGGGTGTGAAGGGTGTCCAGGATTTAGTTGCTGTACAACTCCAGGCAGGCAGTAGCAGCCCTGGGTAAGTACTGCAGCCATGTGTGTGTATGCAGCACACCACTCTGGCAATAGACTTTCAGAGCCTCCCTTTGGGAGGGTTAGAAACCTCTTGCCATTTCGCCAGACTCGGTTTCTCTCTGGTTTCTGGCTAATGTGGCTCTTGCCTTTGGCGCAGATCTCTCTTCTCCTTCCTCGGTGTGTTTGCAAGATTAAGACTGTTTTTCTTGTCTCAAGTTGATCCCTGGTTGTTCAAATTAGATTACTTAACTTGAGAACCATGTAATCTCCTCTGGTCTCTTACCAAGATCTTCCTGGCCAGCTTTAGAGCCAGGGCTATGGACTAGAGGACACATTGTTCAGGCTTTGTACAGCACAGCTGTCAGCACAGCCTTCCTCTGGGTAGAGAATGGTTTCTGGTCTGAGTCTCAGTCCTAGTGACTTGGGGACATATCATAACACAATATTGAAGAGTGGGATACTTAAAAAATGGTCTCAGATTTGGAGTTTCCTTCCCTGCATTAGTCCATTTTGGCCCTGATGATTGTCTTCTGGTTCCTCAGTAATTCTCTTTGTTGCTGGTAAGACCAGGAACAGAAACGGGTCCTGGGTGAGCAGCACCCATCACTGCATGGTCTTTGCTGTGTTAGTAAGGGCAGACCTATTCCACATCAGGAAGCTGGGGGAAGGTGAACTTGTTCTGACACAGCATCCAAATTCTCTGGCTGCTTCTCTACTGCTGAGAAGAAGGAAAGAGGATGAGTCTAGGGCTGCTTCATGGGAAGCGAAGGGTGACTCCTGTGTTCAGAGCTGCTTTGGTGTGCTCTGTGCAGATGACCTGGCTGCAAAAGCCAACGTCCTGATAGACCCCGCAGAGCTGCAGGCAGTGACTATGGACGACCTTGATGAAGATGAGGAATCAGCAACATCAGCAGCACAGGTGAGCCGTGTGGAGGCCCTGGTGCTGAGGCAACAAGCTCAGCCTCTGGCTAGAAAAGCTTTGCTTTAGAGGAAGGCAGTGTCTGGACTAGGACTGTAACCAGACCATGGCAAGCAGATAAGCAGTTGCACTTGCATGAGGGTCACTGGAGCTCAGCAAGGCCCTGGATGCACCACGTTTGAGCAGCAAAATTTTCTTTGCTCTGCTTCCCTCAGTGTGCAAGGCAACCACAGACAGGACAGCTTCTTGCCCTGCGGATCTGCTGCCTGTACCTGGTATGTGCCCTTAGAGGAAGGAATATCCATTTACTAACCTCGTGTTGCTGGCACAACCATGATAGGAAGGGTGTCTGCTTACCTTCCAGTGGCCACTGTGTGTCTATATCAACATCCTTCAGGGACAAGGAAGGAAGAGCCAGCAGCCAAACATCTAGAACTGTTTCTTACTTAATTTCTTTTCAGTCTCAGCGTCCCTCTGCTGCCCTTGCCATTGGCGGAGCTCTTGCCAGACCTGGCTGGCTCAGCTCCCCTACCCTGGGCCGTGCCAACCGCTTCCTCAGCACGGCAGCCGTCAGCCTGATGAACCCGCGGAGGCCTCTCGGTGCCCTGGAGAAGATCAAAGTGCGCACGCTAAGTGTGGAGCAGCGGACAGAGGAAGACAGTGAGTACTTCTGCTTTGTGCTAGAGTGGCTCAGGTGGTCCCCAGGAGAAAGGTGTCTTCCAGCTCCCAGTAATCTCAAGAGGAAGGCAATCTATTTACTGCCGGAATTGCTTCTTCCCATTCCAAGGCCGTGCTGACACTCACAAGTCCACAATTAACCACTTTGCCAACCTGAGCATGATACTGATGATGCCGTCACCCTCTGTGTGTAAGGAGACACTGCCTTGGTTCCCATAAATGCAGCGAGACTTTGCAAGCAGGTAGTTCATAGGCAGCTGTAGCCACACTTGCTCTGAACACAGACCAGCTAGAGGTTGACGTGTGCAGTAGCAGCACCGTTGCTGTTGGGTTGGGCCAGGAAGGGCTCTGAAGCATATGCAGGGCTCAAGGAGGTGGGACTTGCATGGCCTGGGTCTGTTTGAGCAGACAGTGAGATGGAAATGATGTGTTAGTGTATCTAGTGAATCACAGGGACTGGGAAGGAGCCCTGTGTTACAGAGACACAGCAGGGCTTTGCCTTCAGAGAAGTGCAGGCAGAAGCTGAAGTGCTAAAATGCCTTGCTGAAATGGTGAAGTTCAGGATCTCATGTAACAGCAACAAAATAGCAAGCAGAGTTGCAACCCTGGACTTCAGCAGGGTCAACTTTGACCTCTTCAAACAATTGCTAAGGGAAATCCCATGGGCAAAGCTGCTTGAAGGTAAAGGGACCCAAGATAGCTGGGTAGCATTCAGGGACTGCTTCTATGAAGCTCAAGATCGGAGCATCCCGACACGTAGGAAGTCAAGGAAGGGAGCCAGGAGACCTGCTTGGTTAAACAGGGAACTGCTGGATAAGCTTAGGTGGAAGAGGAAAGTTTATAGATCTTGGAAGGAAGGGCTGGCGACTTGGGAAGAGTATAAGGCTATTGTCAGGGGGTGTAGGCAGGCAACTAGGAAAGCTAAGGCCTCCTTAGAATTAAACCTGGCAAGAGGGGTCAAGGACAACAGAAAGCGCTTTTTCAAATACATAGCAGATAAAACTAACGCCAGAGGCAATGTAGGC
>VYZX01000788.1:12579-47808 GCA_013401335.1 Brachypteracias leptosomus
TGGAGCATCTCCCTTATGAGGAAAGGCTGAAGGAGCTGGGTCTCTTTAGCTTGCAGAAGAGGAGACTGAGGGGAGACCTCATTAATGTTTATAAATATATAAAGGGGGAGTGTCACGAAGATGGAGCCAGGCTCTTCTCAGCGGTGACAAGCAATGATAAGACAAGGGGTAATGGGTACAAACTGGAACACAGGAGGTTCCACTTAAATATGAGAAGAAACTTCTTCTCAGTGGGGGTAACAGGACACTGGAACAGGCTGCCCAGGGAGGTTGTGGAGTCTCCTTCTCTGGAGACATTCAAAACCCGCCTGGACGCGTTCCTGTGTAACCTCATCTAGGTGTTCCTGCTCCGGCAGGGGGATTGGACTAGATGATCTTTTGAGGTCCCTTCCAATCCCTGACATTCTGTGATTCTGTGATTCTCTCCTATCTTGGGGATGCACTGCAGTTGAAGGCAGCCATGGAAACGAAGGTCTCTTACTGGGCAGACCCCCAGAAGAGCCGGAGCAGCCCATCACAGAGAACTCCCTCCTGGAAGTCCTGGATGGGATAGTGATGATGTACAACCTCAGTGTCCACCAGCAGCTTGGGAAGGTAAGCAGCACATGCTGTGCAAGGATCCATTCTGCATCCATGCTTCTACACTGACTCTCTGTTTTCTGCTCATTTAATGGCTGTATGCACTCTTTCCTTCTCCCAACCCTTGTAGGGATCTGGTTGCATGCTTATATGTCTTGGGAAAAAAAATACCCTTATTTATTGTTGGAATATGCTGTTTTTCAGATGGTTGGTGTGTCAGATGATGTGAATGAATACGCCATGGCACTGAAAGACACAGAGGAAAAAATCAGCCGCTGCCCAAAGAGGGTAAGTGTCTCTAGACTCCCAGCTTCTTTCTCTGGTAGAACCTCAGTATCTGTCAAAAAGGTGAAGCACAGCGGGTGATTTCTAGCCTTGGAACAGCCAATGTCTTGAATGGGGTAGTAACCCATGCCTGGAGCTGGCAGTCGCGTCTCAAACTGTGCCAGCCCAATGTACCACTGCCTCAAGGAACAGAGGGACTGGAGCAACCACTTTGGCTTCTCCCAGACAAGCTGTGGCGGTTTGCAAACCTCCATATGCTGCAGACACCTTGGAGCCCATCTTCTGGGCTGGGGACTCTCCATTGCTGGTCTGGGGACACATCTGTCCTGTTCCAGCTGCCAGAGACTCAGGTGTATCTGATGAGGCATTTAAAAAAGTATCTGACAGTAGTTGACTCTGCAGCTGCTTCCCACACTGGACCAGCATCTGCATAAGGCCTTGTGGGCTGCTGTTGAGGCTGCTAAGTGCTCTCTACAGCACTGATTCCCACTCGCTCTGCAGAAAAGCTGCTAACCCCCTTCCCTTCTGCCAGTGCTCCCTAGCTAGCCCCAGGGTGGTATTTGCTTTTACATTGTTTGTCCAGCTCTGAATAAGGATGCTATAAATGGCAGTGACATCTGCCCTCACATCTCTGCACTCTTTTCAGAGGAGAGACATCCACGAGGAACTGCTGAAGAGCCAAAAGGTCTTCTCTGAGAAGCTCAATCACCTAAGCCGACGCCTCGCTTGGATAAATGTCACCATTTATTCAAAGGTGGGCAGGAGCATAATGTGAGCAGTTCAGAGGAGACCAAGCAAGCGTGCCTCTGTGTCTGTGCTGCTTGGCTAACATGTCATAAATGTCATTTTACCTGGCGTTGGATCTTTCCCATTATGATCTTTGGAGCTTGCTTTTCCCTTGTGCATCAGAGACTCCTTCCTAGGCCTGGACCCACTCCTGTCCCAGGCTTGGTCCCATAGTGTTTTTGAGGACACAGCCCAGCATGTTCTGAGCTGCACGTGCTGCTGGCTTTCTCTTGGGACATCGGGCCTCTGCACTGTGGACAGAAGTGTGCAGCTCGAAGGGAGATTAGGTTTTCGGGGCATGCCTAGAGGATAGAGACTACTGAGAACCATTCCCCTGAGCTGTGCTGGGCATCACAGGGGCGTCTTACTAGTGCTGTTCTTCCTGAAATCTGCAGGATCCAAGCCAGGGGTTTTTATTCAGGTGTTCTCCCCTTCTCTTGTTTCCCACATAGAGAGAGTGCATTCTGCATTTAGTAACCAGTGACTGCACAGCTTGTCCCCTCTTCCCCACCTTCACCATTTTCCAGGATAAAGTCTCTGGTCTGTTTTCTCATGAGCAGTTTTGCTGCTACACTCTGCTGATCTCCTCTTCCTGTCTTTCCTTGCACATTGCCTTGTCCCATCTCTGTTTGTAGCATTTTTGTGCTGGGGAAGAAGATGCATTTCCCTGAATGTGCAGTGGCAGCAGGGTCTCAGGATGTGTCACTGGGGTCTGGCAGGATGCAAACAGGGAGGGGAAGAGCGGTAGTTCTGTGGACATGTCTGGCAGAGCTGCAGTGGTTGTCTCTGACAAAAGCACTTTTCTCATCCCCTCCTTCATAGAATAATAGAATGTTTGGGAAGGAACCTTTAAAGGTCATCTAGTCCAGCTCCCCTGCACTGCCAGAGCAGGAATGCAAGGCACCATGCTGCACTGCAGAAGCTCTCTGGCTGCATTAGCATAACCCATGCTTGCCAGAAAATAAACCTTTCTTCCCGGACTGCTCTTGGAAGGCTGAGGGGCATTACCAGGGTGCATTGCAGGTATTGCTGTGATGGCCCATGCAGAAACATATTCATGTCTCTTAAATGATCTATTGTCATATTAAACCCATCAGGAGTGTGGTGTCACCTTTCTGGATGAATCAGCAGCATCCGGGAGTGAAGGTTACAGCCTTCCCCGCTTGTGCTTTCTGTCCTGGTCTACAGGCCTGCAGGGAGAGCAGGTCATTAGCTGGCTTGGACAGTGAAATGTGCCCTAGATGCTGAGTGAGCCTGCTCTGGAGAGGAGTGTGGCTGCACGGAGGAGCTGGTCCATACTTCCTGTACCTTCAGGGCTCCATCTCACAGGCATCACAGGTCCCTGCCATTTCCCAAAGGAGACATCCACCCAGCAGGCTCCTACATCCCTGGGACTTGTGTGCAACAGAGGGACGTATCTGTATGATTGAATGTTGCAGGCTCTGCTGATGCTGATGGAGAGAAGGAGACTGGTTCTGTCCAGAGGTGAAGTCCTGCTCTGTGCCTTTCAGCACGGGAGAGGCTGCTCCTTCCTCAGGGCAATAATTAGTCACTAGATTATTCTGAGCTGAGAGATTTCTGGTTAGACAAAAGGGAGCGCTGCAGCTTAAAAACACTCTTAGTTTTAAAGTAGATAATCCTGCCTTCAAAACATTCCCCATGGGAAAGACCCTTTCAGCTTATTTTATTACAATGCTGTATTTATCCATCATACTGTGGGTAATCACATCTTCATATCCTCTTGGTGTAGGCTTTCTATGAGCTCGGCAATACCTGAAATGAGATTTTGAGGTTACCACATCTTCATAAAACCAAATTCAGCTTTCTTTACCTTAATGTTATCTGCTCAATTGCTTTTTATCCTGAAAGCAACAGTTGAGCTAAGATGTGTGTCGATGTTGAGATAAAGATGTCTTTTAGTCAATTTAGTTGATTTGCACTAGTTCAGTCTAATTTACAGAATAAACCCATGTAAATCTTCCAAAGATGGTAGTGACATACTTTAGAAAAGCCACTAAGCAAATGATATCACTTATTTACACCTCTGATTTTATTTCTTTTTAATTAGAAGTGTAACCCTCCTCCATCTTTATTTATGCAAATTGCTATTGCTTATGATATTTCATGGCATTGTGGGATATGAAATAATATTTCATCTTTTTACTGCTTTGTTGGTGCTGATTTTTACAGCTTAAAGTTACGGAAATGCCCTTAAATTTCCTTTTAATTTAGGACCCCTTGAGTTTTGCTTAGAAAATCAAGAGGCCAGTGTTCCCTTGGACAGTAAATCTGGTTGAATAGCTGGCACAGAATCCAAAAGGCTGTGACCACCTATTGCAAACATTTGAGTTGGTAGGAGCTTTCAGCCTGTTCCCATTTAATTCCTACAAGGGACCAGCCTTCTCTCCAGCAGATTTATACTGGTTTTGCTAGTGCCTGCCTTCCATCAGCCAGTGTACTTGAGTTAAAAATTAGCACACATTTTTTGCAATCAGGCTTATGTGGTCAGATATGCCTTACCAAGGAGTAGTTCTTGGTGGGTTTCAAGGCTCAGACAAAGCCACAGCTGATCTGATGTCACATTGGTGATGGTCATGCTCTGAGCTTAAGGTTCATATAGAGATCTCTGATTGTTCCTTCCACTTGATGCCTCTGTGGCTCTGTGAAAAGACCAAATGGCACAGATCTGGTTAATGAACTTAGAGCAGTGGTCCAAGGAACATCTCAGACATGGGAGATGTTTCAAAGGTCCAAGTGTGATACTGGTTCTTGTGTTTCTCCAAAGAGAAGCTGGACAAAACTGAATGAGGATTGTTGTGTTCTCTCTGGCCAGGAGAAGATGCAGGATATATATTGGCTGCTGCGAGTGTGCATCCGCACCATTGAGCATGGCGACAGGATGGGTTCACTTTTTGCTTTCATGCCAGAGTTCTACCTCAGTGTGGCTATGAACAGCTATAGCGCACTCAAGAACTACTTCAGCCCTGTAAACAACATGGAGGAGCTTCCAGGTAAGGGCGGGGGGAGGACTTTGCTCATTCTGGTTGATAGAGCCTAAAGCAAGCCACATCCTTATAGTGAAGTATTGGTAGTTGAGCAACATCCCTTTTGGGTCCTTTCCTGGTTGTGATGTGCTGCACCAGTGTATTGTCTGTGTGCTGTGGGCAGGCACTGGGTGCTGTTTCTCAGCTAGGTGCCCACTGGTGAGCCATGGCCGTTGCTGCACTTAGGCAGGGAACTCATGCTTTACCTGAAGCTGTTGCAGTGTGGGCTGTAGTGAAAATCACTGACAGCTATGGATTTTGTTTCCAGTGAGGTACCAGGAACGGGCTGGAATGCTGGAAGATGTGATTGCCCTGGCAATGCATGCCACTGCCTGCTGGTTTCTGGGTGGGAGGAGATGTGTCATGAGTGCAGGAATTGGAACTGCTTCTGAATCCCCCTGGGATTTGGGTATGTTCCTGTGGAGATGACCACCCACTTGATGCCAAGAGTCTGCGTTTAGGTGGATTGCCTCTGTGCACATTCTGTGCTTTTCTTGGCTAAGTGATCCCACTGAGCTCTTAGCAAATAGTTCTGTGCTTTCCAGAGCCTGAGAAGGTAAGAAGAGCTTCTGTTCCCACCAGAAGTGTTCACATCCATTAAGTGAGAGCTCTGCCTGATGTTCAGGGAGCAGCAGAATTGAACAGTAACAGATTTCTTCAGGGCCTTCAGGCCAGACATGGCTTTTCTGCATAGATACATGGTGTTGTTTGTGTTGCGCAGCCTCTTCTGCACTAGACTTCTCTCCCTTGCCATCCAACTCAATTGCATGGTTTTATCTTTCTCTGAGTAACTGTTTCATACTCTGCAGACTGAGGTGAGAGGCTCTGTTGGAGGTGAATGTGGTTTCTCAGCTGTCTCTTTTGACAACTAGACACAGAACAAAGCTACAGTTAGCTGTAGCAGGAATTAATTCTGCAACCTGTGCTGTGTCCACAGGGATGCTGGGACCACAGAGCTGCCCACCAAGCTGTTGGCATGACCCCTGCTCCCTCCTTCTCTTTGCAGGTTATGAGGAGACCCTGATGCGCCTCGCTGCCATCTTGGCCAAGCATTTTGCTGACTCAAGGATTGTGGGCACAGGTAGAGCTGCTTTGGGGCAATAACGGTGCAGGTCTGGCTGGTCCCACTGCCAGTGGCCCACCAGATTTTTATTGGGATCTATCTGCTGAATATGTTGAGTGTTTTATGCCTCCATGTACAAAGAGAGGCTGGGCACTGCCCTTGTCCAGTGTGTCCTGCTTATTCCAGGGATAGATACATGACCTAGGATACCTTTTTGAGAGCAGGACTCATGTTGCAACTACTTGTGTATCCAGTCTAGCGTTATTGCTTAGCTGCCTGAGCATAAGCACGCTCTCCACGTCAGCTGGGGCAGTGTGCCTCTCAAAGCGAGGGTCAGTCCCTCACAGCCTCTGGTGTTCGGGTGCTCCCTGGTATGCTGCGTGTCCTTGGGTGCCTGACCTAGTCCCTTCTCATTCCTCCTCAGACATCCGGGACTCTCTGATGCAGGCGTTGGCCAGCTACGTCTGCTATCCCCACTCGCTGCGTGCTGTAGAGAGGATCCCAGAAGAACAGTAAGTGCTGCCCTGCCTGTTGCTGGAGAGCTGGGGCAGGGCTGGGGTGGTGGCAAGGCTGGGTGGGGAAGCAGGTAGGCTGCCAAGCACCACTGAGGGTCCAGGAGCTGCAGCAGGATGCTGGAGTTGATTTGGGAGCCTTCTATCACCCTTATACCAGTGGCTTTGCTCTGCTCCAGCTCCATGGATCCTACTGCGTGTCCTACTTAATCCCGTGTCCCCAAACCCTTCGGGCTGATCTATGTCCTTGTCTGGCAGGCGGATCTCCATGATGAAGAACCTCCTGGCTCCCTATGAGCAGCGACCCTGGGCACAGACCAACTGGATCCTCGTCAGGCTGTGGCGGGTGAGCATCCTGCATCCCTGCCCCTCTCAACATCTGAGGCTGGTTGGACACCGAGCATTTCACCTTCCAGTAGCAACAAAACCCAGCTGTTTTCCATCCTCTTAAAATCTTTCCATATCTCTTTTACTAGGGCTGTGGCTTTGGGTACAGGTACACACGGCTCCCACACCTGCTGAAAACCAAGCCTGAGGATGCCAGCCTCCCGAGCCTGCAGAGTGAGTGGGACAGGGGGTAGGCGCTCGGGATTGTGATGGGTGGTGAGGGAGGACCTGTTATGGGCCAGGCCAGCTGGAGAGATGGCTGCTGAAGTAGAGGGATCCTGGCCAAATATCCAAGCCTGATCTTTGCAGCGAATATTTCCTTTCCTGGATGTCCCCATCCTCTGCTTTGGCTGGTGGCTCTCTTGCCTACTGAATGTTGGGTTAGATCCATTACAAAGAGAGATTCTGCCCTTCAAGGGAGAGTAGAGAGGCCCAGGGCTGTGTTCTTACCAGAGCTTTACCCCAAAATGTAAGTCTGGGAGAAGGCTCTCTGATGTTGGGGAAGAGATGGCGAGTGTGCCAAGCAGTAGGTACCCTGTGAGAGGGAGTGGATGCCCAGGGAGGCAGGGCACGGGACAAGTTTGCAAGCAGGGAGTGTTTTAACCAGGCACCTCTCTCAGAGCCTGGCAGAGCCTGTTCTGGCTTTGGCACTGTAGTTTGGTTCTCAGCACTGTCACTGAACTGAAGGGTTCCTTCTCTCTGTTGTGGCTAAGAAGGATGTGGGGAGGAGAAGGTACCTTTCTTGAGCTGAAGAACATGTCCCCAGCTTCACCCCTGCAGGGTCTGGGCCTGTCTGGATACATTCCTGACCCCTACTCTGCTGTGGAAAAGGCTTTGTGCCAGTCTTGCTCCTGGAGAGCTGCACAGGGATGGGGGACAGAGGGTGCTGCTCCCTGACCTGGGCAGGCAGCATGCAGAGGTGCACACTAAGCCCTGTCCGGTGGGGAGAGCTGCCTGTCTCTGTGTTAATGGCACTCTTGTTCTCTTTCTCTCTCCTTCCTGTGGGTGCCCAGGAGATCTCTCTGTTGCTAGTTTCCAGAGTAAGTGTGTTATGTGACCCTCTCTTGTCTGGTGAAGTAGCTTTAGAGAGCTCCCTCCTTCCCTTCCTGTGTCTAGAGAGACCTTTCTTTGGGGGACAGAGAGCTTCACACCATGGTTGTTTTTCCTCAGTTACATCCCTGGGAGATGCCAGGCAGGCTGGTACCCACATGGCAGTTGCTGGGGCTGCATCATGGACATGCTCTTGTACCTATCTGATAATGGTTACCTCTGGGGTCAGAGCCCTGCTGCAGATTGTGCCAGCCTTGGGTTCCTCTCATCCTTGGAGGATCATGGGGAAGCCCTGGTACACATGCAGGAGGGACCTCGTAACTGTCCCCTCCCCCTCCTACCACACAAGCAAGCCCCGGAATGGCTGCCACCCATTTCATGGGGTAGTGACCAAGCTCCCCACATCCTGGGGAGCTCTGGGGCAGAAGCAGAGTTCCTCAGCTTTCAAGCCCTCCCTCCATCCATCTCCAGGTGGCTCCACACAGTCTGAACCTGGAGTGGGCTGAGCTTGCTACTGGGGACTTGCTCCTGGGATTGCTATTTTAAGGTGCAGCCAAATCAATAATGAATGCTGATTTAATTGAAGAGGGACAGGGGACTCAGAGGTATCCTTGAGATGCTGTCCAGGGAAGGAGGAAGAGATGACACCCCCGCCTTTCCACCCATCAGTCTTCACTTTGTTGCAATTTGAGCGTTGATGGGGATAACGGGACAAACTGCTGAGCTTAAGGAAACTCCTGTTTGTCTGGGTCCGCCCCTGCAGGCCAGTCTGAAGGGAGCTTGTGCAAATGCCTCTTCTCTGGTGCTTCAGCCTTGTCCTGCTTTGGAAGTGCTTCCCTGGAGTACTCTGCACAGGTGGGGAAGGTGTGCTGGCACTGCCTTGCAATATCCATGAAACACGCAGAGTGCAGACCACCGGGTCTCCTATGCTGCCTTTTGCTCCTGCTCACTGATGGTGAGCAATGAGATGTCTGCCTGGGTTAGCCCAGGGAGAAGCTCAGAAAGGCCAGGTGTGTTCCTGCCTGCTCCCTGAGTTGTTCCTTAGCCCTGCTGGCACCAAACAGCTCTTGTGCAGACAAGACTGTGTCTCCACTTTGGCTCCTGAGAGCGGACGGGGGCTGTGTTCAGAGGCAGGGGCAGTTCTGTTTGGCGGCTGCTGTAAGAACTTGTTTTGCTTTCATTGTGACTTCTAGGCAAGGCCGGGTGCTGTTATGGCATGCACACGGTGAGCAGCAGTGGTGGCCCTGTGCCAGGTCCAGCCTATCTTGCTTTTATTGAGCTGCAGGGTGGCTTCAGGTTGCAGCACAGGGCTGCTCTGCCTCAGGCCTTCTGCCCACGCATCCATCAAATAGTGGAGGGTAGGTGGATGGGACCAAGACATCGTCTAGCTGAGCTGTTTTGCAGTATGGGCCAGAGAATTCACCCATGTCCCCTTCCCAAATCCATCAAATTGCCTAAGCTAAAGAGGTCTTTTGGGAAGAAATCCTATCTCAATCTGACAACACCAAAAACATCAGCTGATGGCAGTTAACTGTCCAAGCCCTTCTGATGGTGGTTCCTCACCCTCAGAGATAAATCCATCACTTCTTCCTGATGGGAACATACCTACCCTCATCTTCTATATTCCACTGCTGCTGCTTTGCCTTTCTCTACCAGGTTAAACTCTGCACATTGCAACATTTTATTCTTCAAAAGTGCTTGTGTTCCAGGGTAAACTCACTTCTTGGTCCTTTCTAATGGTAAAAAGAAAGTGCAGCCTCTGTCTCTTATTCAGGAAGGAGTTTTGCTTTTCTGTGAGCCCCAATGTTCACCCTTCCCATGCTTTCAGCAGCCCCAGAGGTGCCAGTGTCACGCTGGCTGGAACACCTCCTGATCTGCCAGTCACAGAGCCAAAACTTGCATTAGCCTGTTTGCCAACACCTTGCTTTGGAGACAAGGTGCCAGCCTTGCAATGGGGCATCCTGGTGGCTTGCACTCAACCTTACTGATATCATCCTGTGAATGCCACTTGCTTTCCTTCAGCCTCACCCTGCAGCGTTCCCTTTGGTTCTCTCTAAATACGTCTCTGAACGAGTGCAGTTTACTGGTGACGTGGGTCACTGCATCCTCAGCTTACCTCTTTCACTGCTGGAGCCACTGAGCAGCAGCTGTTTGACATCTACATCTGGATCATTTTGAAGACTGAGATTAGGTGGAACTGCTTTGCTTCTGAATCTGGTCCATTTTGGGTTTTCCTCCTCTGAGGTCCCAGCTCTGCTGTAAATGCTGTGGTGTCAGGGCCCTCTTGGGCTGCTGACCAAGAAATCTCACAAATAGCCCTGTTATAAATCTTCCTGGGTCATTAGCAAACTATAAAGTACATAATTATCTTTCTGTGATGAAAGTACATGACCCTGCTTCTTTACAATTATCTACTAGGAGCAATTATTGAAGGGCTTCCACTTTGTCTGCTTTATTAATTTTTAACTCTATCTATTAATGGGCTTCTGCTACTCTTAGACTTTCTCCCATTACAACTTTTTTTTTTTAATAAATGTGCTAGAATTTTTTCCTGTAGTTGAAGAAAAGGTGCATGTAGTGTGGTAAGTTGTGGATGTTTCTTTTATGTCTTCTTCTATTCATCTCCCTTTCTCCTTGTTTTCATCAGCCCCTGGCTGTGTTTGTTCATGTTCACTTTACCTTTTACATTTTAAATTATGTTTTTGCTTCATCCTGGTCTCAGTGAACCTTTTAACCCAAGTGCTTGCTGCAGCACTGAGGCTTTCTGGCTGCCTAATAACCTTCTTAAAGAACTTGGTGGTTTTATTCACAATTTCCCACCCACCTAGATGTTTGGGTTTTTTCCCTCTCACTATTTTGCTTATATTTTTGCAGGGAAGTTTCTGTTGTGGAAGCATCAGATATATCTGTAACTGCCTGGGGCCATGCTCTATTGCCCACATTAAATGTGTTGAGGTCATAATTTCTGGCCTTGGAAAACCACCAATTTCTGTTCCAATGACTGATCTTTATCTGTCATAATGAAAGCTAAGCCAAGATTGAGTGGCTTTTGTATTAGGGAGTTAGAAGTTTTAGAAACACTGATGACACACTATTGCCATGATCAGGAAAGTAACCACATCAGTGAGTATCCACAGACTCCCTATGAAGTGATGTCCCTGTCCAAAGTGGCACAGGTCAGGGCTGTGTCATTACCCAGGAGGGCAGTGATAGCTGGGACTTGAAGGAGGTGGGTAGAAGTTCCTCAGCAATGGTGAGCATCTAACAAATGAAGATGAACACTGTGGCCGGGCTAGGTTTCTGGATACCACTAATGGTTTGTGGCCAGCAGGTTGAGGGAGGTGATTCTCCCCCTCTACTCCGCTCTTGTGAGACTTCACCTGAAGTACTGCATCCAGCTCTGGAGTCCTCAGCACAAGAGGGACATGGACCTATTGGAGTGGGTCCATAGGAGGGATACGAAGATGTTCAGAGGGCTGGAACCCCTTTCTTACAAGGACAGGCTGAGAGAGTTGGGGTTGTTCAGCCTGAAGAGAAGACTTCAGGGAGACCTCATAGTGGCCTTCCAGTATCTGAAGGGGTCCTAGAAGAAAGCTGGGGAGGGACTTTTCTTGAGAGACGAGGTGTAATGGCTTTAAACTGGAAGAGGGGAGATTTAGATTAGAAATTAGGAAGATGATCTTCACTATGAGGGTGGTAAGTCACTGGAACAGGTTGCCCAGGGAGGTTGTGGATGCTCCATCACTGGATGTGTTCCAGACCAGGTTGGATGGGGCTTTGAGCAACCTGGTCCAGTGGGAGGTGTCCCTGCCTATGGCAGTGGGATTGGAACTAGATGATCTTTAAGATCCCTTCCAACCCAAACCATTCTATGATTTCCCCATGGAGAACCTTATCTGGGAACTCAAGCAAGGGACAAAGCTGCTCTTGCTGTATTCCGGGGCTGGTTCCTTGTGTTGCTTTCAAAGAATTGTGGTGATCACAGCATCTTTAGATTCAGAATCCTCTTGGGAGCAACAAAAGCCAAGGAAGTCCACTGTTTCCTCGTGTTAGCTTAAAACCTTAAAAAACCCTACCTAACTGTGGAAAAGTTTGACTAAAGGTGCCGCTTTTTAATGCTTTTATAGACTGGCATAGTTTTTGTCAGCAGCAGGGAAAGCATTTAGGAACCTAGAATTGGAGATTTGGAGCAAATTCACACCACTTATTAGAAAAAGACCATGAGGAAATAGTTGTTGGCTAAAAATCAGGATAAAGCAAGTTATTACAAGCATAAAAGCATCCTTCAAAAGCCAAAGTTACCTTCAAACGAGGTAGATTTTGGCTGAGCGATTCATGTTGAGATCTGTCCTGGCTTGAAATGTTGGGAAAAAAGGCTTTGGCAACAGACCAGCAGGACAAACCCAGAGCTCATCCACAAGGAGTGGTGATCCTTGCCTTGACTATTTTAGTACTCAAAGTCTGGGAGGGAGATAATATGTCAGCAGTTTTAATAAAAAATAATTTCTACATGTTGAGGGGAGGTTGGGGAAACAATAATACAAAAGCTCAACACTGCAAAAGGATCTTCACATTCTAAATGACTGGGAAGAGAAAACATAGACAGAATTCAGCATTGCCAGGTGTAGAGTGGTGAAAGTGAAGGGAAAGTGAGATTAAAAATCAGTGGGCTGTGAGCTGAGCATAACCCTTAGAGACGAGATTGCAGAGTGGGCTTCCTGGGACCTGTCTCTGCACCCTCCGTAGAAAAGAGTCACAGTATTTCAGGTGTGACCTCCCCAGGGCCAAGTAAAGGAGTATCACCTTTCCTTGATCACCCAAGCATATCCTCCTACCATCACCCGCCTCTTAGTTATAGCAAGAGCCCTTACCTGTGCTCTGTTCAAGATGGTATCCAACAAAACCCCTCTATGGGATGATGCCCAGACTGTTGTTTCCCATCCATGACTGATATTTGGGGTCATTCTTCCCCAGATGCAGAATTTTATTTTTGTTGAATATGATCAGATTTTTTTTGCCAATCCTCAAGTTTCTCAGAGTGCGTCTGGTGCATCACACAAAGCCCCTTGTTCAGTGTCATCCACAAATTTGGTAAGGGTGTGCGGTGCCCCGTCGTCCATCACTGACAGTGAAGACAACAAGGTGAGCTCCAGTACTGACTTCTGAGCTTCTCCACTGTACCTTCCAACCAGCGAGTTCCTGAGGATCTTGAGCTATAATTCTCATGAAAGGGTTATCCTTGAACTATCATCTTATTGTAAT
The DNA here is from genome assembly GCA_013401335.1 of Brachypteracias leptosomus. NCBI lineage: Eukaryota > Metazoa > Chordata > Aves > Coraciiformes > Brachypteraciidae > Brachypteracias > Brachypteracias leptosomus. Next base: position 25,548 of record VYZX01000788.1, read on the forward strand.
CTTTTGGAAAATACCAGCTTGATGCCCAGTCGGATGAACAAATTACACAGCAGCAATTATGAGGGAAGGAAAACAGAACAAAACAAAACCACATTATGCCTTTGTGTAAATCTGCCACGCACTTGTGGCTTGGATGTTGCGTCTGCTTCTGATTCCAACTCTCCAAAGAAAATCTGGGAGAACCAGCAGGGCTCAGGGAGGGATGGCAAAGGGAACAAAGATGTGATAGTTTCTATAGGAGAAACTACACAGGCTGGAGCTGTTCCTGTTCGAAAAACTACTGTAAAGGTCTGAAATCATGGCTAGCTGGAGGAGGTGACTGGAGAGCAGCATCTCGCTGGCTCTCCCACCAGGAGAGGGTTGCAGAGAATATTATCAAATAAAACAAGTAAGAGCCAAACTCAAATCTGAATTCTTCAGGCCACGCACAACTGAGCTGTGAAATGTTGTTCCAGGACACGTTCAATGCTAAAGGCTTACTCAGTTTCAGGGAACACTGGACAAGAAATCCACTAAGGACCACTAAATACATAAAAAGGATGTCTGGCTTGGGCCATCCCTGAGCCACATGTAGCCAAGGGCTGGGAAAGTACTTGCGGGTGAGAGTAGGACATCAAAGACATTTGTTGTAATGAAATCCCTCCCAGAGATGTGTTTTTGAGGCAGGATCAAAGCCAGGATGCTGGCCTGCCTGGAGTGATTATGCACTGTGAGACATCAGCGTGTGCCCTCTATAAAAACAGAAGCTCATTGTACTTGCTAGTGGGTATTTACAGAATAATTTATCTGGTTCCCATTTGAACTGACAGTCTTCTGCAATGTTTCTCTGGCTTTGCTAATCCCTGCTAGCAATCTGCCTGTAGTTATGTCTCGCTTTTGATCCCTAGGGATGTGATGGAGGTTGCCCTGTGTTTTCTTTGCCCATGCTGGCCTTCTGAGCACACTGCCACCCCAAAGACCTTGTGCAATTGCAGCACAGCTTGTTCCCCTGGGCACCACAGTGCTAGTGCTGCCAGTTTCCACCTGCTCTTATTGATAGCTTCTAGTAGAGGGAGAAGCAGTTAGATTGGGGGTTTTTTTCCTTATATTTGGTAAATCTGCTCAAGTTTCTTTCCTCAAGTCCTGAATTTTAACCTGTGGTTTGAATGTTGGTACCCTTCCCATGTAGAGTTGAATGCTTTTGTGAGCCTCTCACTGGCAGTGGGCCCTTCTGCTGGTGAGAAACATCCATCCCCTCTCCTTTCCCTGCCCCATGCAGCCCTGACTCTGTTTCCCGGCTGCTGGGTCTGATAGTGAAAAAGCCCAGAGGTGAGATGCCCTGTACCATGGGGACATGTCTGTGCTGGGGCTGAACCTGGCTGGGGAGCGTGGGCAGCTCTGCCTGAGCCTGCTGAGCTCAGAGCCAGCCCCAGCTCCATGCAGAAGCCTCTTAGGAGTGGGATTTAGTAGGTGCCTTCCTCCCCAAACACAGGCAGACGGGCACGGCCACGTGAGGCCAGGGGTGTCTGTGCTGGCTCCAGGCAGCTGCTGCCACACTGGTATCAGGAGCAGTTACTGCTGAGCTGACCATGGGCCCCTGCGGAGCTGAGCGGGAGGGGTGTGGAGCTGCAGGGCAGTGCTCCTGTGCACATGGACACAGCAAGCATGCAGGGCTCTTCCCTCGTTAATTCAGGCTGGCATTGAAAAAAAGCGCTTGGAGGCCCAAAAGATGAGATTGCTGCTCAGAATAGTCCTTGTACCCCAGCTCCTAGTCCCCTGCCATCTCTGCTAGCTCTAAGACACAAGCCAGCATTTACCAAGCCCAAAAACAGGCTCCCAGCCTGCCCTTGTCCCTCCACCCATGGCTACTCTGGGACGAGGCCACTGATGCTGTCGCTGTCTGGTTTCAGAGCCATGTCCCTCCACCCTGCTGCAGCGGCACATGGCAGACCTGCTCCGCAGCGACCGCGACCTGGCCCCCAGCTTCCTCAACAGTGTCCTCAACCAGCTGAACTGGGCTTTCTCTGAGTTCATTGGCATGATTCAGGAGGTGAGTATGCTGCTGGGGTCTGTGGGGTCTGGCACTTTGCTGGGAGCCTGTGTCTGTCATGCAGCGAGGTTCAAGACAGAGTTCTTGGGGTTGGGTATGCAGTGATTCCCTACCATGCATGGGAGCTGAGGTGGATTGAGGGTCGCAGCCTTCCATTCGGGAAGGAGCACCTTGTTGAGCTGTCTCCATTGCTTGGCAGATCCAGCAGGCAGCAGAGCGCTTGGAGAGGAACTTTGTGGACAGCCGCCAGCTGAAAGTGTGTGCCACTTGCTTCGACCTGTCGGTGAGCTTGCTCAGGGTGCTGGAAATGACCGTCACGCTGGCACCAGAGATCTTTCTCGACTGGAATCGCCCGTCGTCAGAGCTGCTGCTTCGGAGGCTTGCCCAGGTATCATCCTTTAATGGGACGTGAAGAAGTATCTATTGAAGTGGCACAGGGGTCCTTTTGCCCTCTCTTCGGATATGCTGTGAAGTGGGGGCTCCTGCCACAAGTGCTGTAGTACTTAAAGCTGCTACAGCAAACCCAGCTGCTGCAGAACAAGTGGTGCTCCCTACATCTCTACATGTCAACTGCTCCCCTCCTTTGCAACTAGTCTGGCAACAGCTGATTTCCATCTCTACTGGTTGGGAGGATGACAGCTATTTAACCTTACTCCACAGGGGCTATAACCTGTTTCTTCCACTCAGTGAATGCTGAATTCTCCTGTGACAAGCAGTACCATGAGATCTGGAGAGGAGATGTGGTACATCTGAGCAAAGAGCTGTGGAGGGTATAGCTGGCTTCACAGGGAACATGCCACAGTGTTTTGGCAGGTGTCTTTGTCCTTCTTCCTTCAGTTTTAGAACATGGTACCAAACGTCTCCACTTCCCTGCCAGGGTGACTGGGACAGCCCCGTTTCGACCAACACCACCAATTAGGCTCCAGTAAATTAGTCTGGTTTCTAAAGCCTGAACAACCCTGGAAAGCCCTGAGGATGGGCTGCTGTTCTGCAAGCCAGCCTGGTGAGGAGCAGCCACGTACACCTTACCTATACTGCAAGGGTTAGATTGATCCAGGGGTTGAGCCTTGGGGCTCTGAGCAGATAACTCCAAGCAAGACATAGTGGGGTCTAATACAGCAATTGTGAGGAAAGTGCTCAGCCTGGGATTGCGGGATTTCTATAGGGATCACTGTGTGAGGAGGAAAGTGGGGGGCCCTTTGATCGTTTAGGCAAGCTGGGAAATAGGCAGCAGAGAGCAGGGTGCTGTGGTATCCCTCTCACATCATGACACTGCTATGAATTGGTGCCCCACTGCTGAACATGCCCACAGAGGGGTGCAGTGTTCTGCTCTTCGTGCATGAGGGTGACAGGAAGAGGGATGCTCCACCTGAGAGACTATGCTCAGCTTGCAGCAATTGTGTCAAGCCTGGAGCGGTCCTCACTCATCCCACAGGGAGTTTGGGTGAGAGCTAATGGTGGCTAATTAAGTGTCTTTACAGTTGATTCCATCTGTGCTGGTCATAGGCAGAAATCTCTGCCTGTGGTGATGTTCTGTCAAGCAGAGAAGCAGATTGCTCTCTGTGCTCATCCTGTGCTTCAGGGCTGGTAGGTCCATCCTGCTGCCAGCTCCAGGCAGGGCAGGACCTGGACTGTGCTTCACCCTGCTGACACTGCGTTTGCCCACAGCTGCCAGCTCACTCTTCACAGGTTGTGACTGTCCTAGGGACTGTAGCTTCTGCTTGCCAAGAACTTTTATCCACAGAAATAGCTTGGCTTCTGTAGGGATTCAGATTTAGGTGGAAAATGCTGAGATCCAGGTGTCTTGACCTCAGGCTGACTCTTCCTTGGGAGATTTGAGTCTGGTACAACCACTGTGGTGTGGTGCCATTTCCTTCTGTGCCAGGACCAACTAGGTCTGTGCTGTGAGCCTCCCTCTGTGCATTCACCAGCTCCCAGGCCCTAATTATAAGGACATGCTGCCCCAAAGCATGCTCTTTGATGCTGCTCACAGGAAGGCCCATCTAGAAAATACAGACCTTTTCTGCTTTTTCCTACAGCTCTTGAACCAGGTGCTGAACCGTGTGACAGCTGAAAGGAACTTGTTTGACAGAGTGGTCAACCTCCGTCTGCCGGGTGAGTCCACGCATTAGCTCTCTTGTCACTCTCCATTGAAAACATGCTGGAGGCCTGCCCTTGGGAAGCAAGGGGTGGCTTCTACTGAAGGTCAGTGTAGGAATGAAACCTCAGGCCACCTACATTCCTGGCTGGAAAGCCAGTCTGGTCCCACAGAAATGCTGTCTTCAGAAGATATCTAAATGACATGTAGTGATAGGATGAGGGGCAATGGCTTCAAACTGGAAGAGAGTGGATTTAGATTAGAAATTAGGAAGAAGTTCTTCACTATGAGGGTGGTGAGACACTGACACAGGTTGCCCAGGGAAGTTGTGTGTGTTCCATCACTGGATGTGTTCAAGGCCAGTTTGGATGGGGCTTTGAGCAACCTGGTCTAGTGGGAGGTGTTCCTGCCCATGGCAGGGGGCTTGTAACTAGATGATCTTTAAGGTTCCTTCCAACCAAAAGCATTTGATGTTCTATGATTCTGTTAAATCCTCCAGATGGATGTGAGCATTGGTGCTCTTTCTAGGCCCTTAGGCCATATCTACCCAGCAGCTCTGAATCCCCCCAGGACCTCTGTCCTCACGAGGCAGCTGGGTCTGGCTGTCTGTGGTGGAAGTGGCAGCCATGTGCTTCTTGGTCAGGGAGGTGTCTTGCTAGACACTGATCTGACACAGGTTAGCTGGGAGCTACTTGAAGGGCTCAGAACCCTGGACAAATTGGGTAGCAGGCTCGATGCTCTGCATCGAGTAAAGGTGCACTGAGGTGCTGGAGGAAGCTGTTCTCAGCAACATCAGCCCTCTTCCTCATGGAGGTGACTGTGGGCACCTGAGTTAGACCTGCCAGCAGAGACTGGCACTGGGTACTGTGTTATGAGCATCCTATATTTCCCATACAGCAGATGGATTTTTCTGCCTGGTTAGAATCATTTTGGTTGGAAGATACCTTTAAGATCATCAAGTCCAACTGTTAACCCAGCACTGCCAGGTCACCACTAAACCATGTCCCTCAGTGCCTCATCTACAAGGCTTTGAAACCCCTGCAAGGATGGGGACTCCACCACTTCCCTGAGCAGCCTGTTCCAGGGCTTGGCAACCCTTTCGGGGAAAAAATTTTTCCTGATGTCCAACCTAAACCTCCCCTGACACAATTTGAGGCCTTTTCCTTTTGTCCCCCTTAGGAGGGGACAAGCCACCTTTTCCTCTTGAGGCTTGGAAGAGGCAGGGGTGCTCCATCGTGAAGGCAGTGCCTGTGTCTGGGGTTCACATTAGTGGGAAAGACTCCTCTGTCCTTGGTGAAACCCATGGCCCTACCAAACAGCCCAAGTTACAGTCCCTACCTCCTGGATTGCTCTGCCACCATGTCTGGAAGCAGTGGTGCAGTCCTGCTCCGCCTGTCATGCTGTGGCAGTGAATCTATCTTTCTCTTTTGCTTCCATAGGCCTGGAGAGCGTGGACCATTACCCAATCCTTGTGGCCGTGACAGGGATACTGGTCCGGCTGCTTGTGGACACTGATGTTCAGGGGTGAGTGGCTTTTGCCTTGTGAAGCACAGAGTGGCTGCCTGTGGCATTTCTGTGGGCGCTGTGGTGGCCAGTGCTGTGGGAGGTGTTGCAGGAACGATGTGGGTGCATGGGGACTGAAGCGAGGTGAGGCAGATGTTCATGGAGCAGGCAGGAGCCAAGGAGCCTCATGCCCCTGCAGCACCTGCATCCCAGTGCTACTACTGGGTGCAAAATTCCTTCCTGTGGTGCAGGAAAGCCCTCATGAGAGGCACCAATAGCACTTGTGCACCTTCCTCTGGGATGGTGTCTGGCACCCGCACGGCAGGAGAGCTGCTGTTGGAGCTGGTGGGTGCCGCACGTAAAAGAGCTGTGCCAGTGTGGTAACGTGGGCAAAGTGCTGTGACACACAGCAGCGGATACAAGGGAGTTCATTAAAGCTCCTTCACTCTGGACACAGCTCAGGAAGGCATCAACACATATGCAGAGCTCTCTGACTGCCCACACCTGTGGCACAAGGGTGAGACAAATCCTGTCCAGGCACTTAGGTGATGCTGGTTTTCAGATAAAGCAAATCTTCTTGTCTTTATGGTAACCAGCTATTCAGAGAGACAGCACTGGGGGAATGATGGGGCTGGACAAAGCCATAGCTGAGCTGGTGGTTCATGTGTGTCTATGCCTGCTTGTACCAAGTCCTACAAATAGGGTTATTCTGACACTCTCTGCAGCCCTGCCTTTGCTCTCTCCCAGTGTCATTCATAGGTGTCTTGCCTGGCCACCATGCTCTGTAGGGTGCTGCAGGAGATGGGGTTCCTCAGTCTGCGCCGCACATCCTGCTTGTTTTCATATTTGGGGAACATGATAGTCTACAGCTTTGCAGAGAGCAGAGCCCCATCTGGCCGAGCAGCTCAGCCCTGCAGACAGTCTTTCAGCTTTTTCTCTCAAGGACTCAAAAGACGTACACAAATACATCTAATTATATCCTGCCTCCTGTGGCTGCTGCAACAGTCTCATAGCCCCAAGTGTGACAGTGCTTAGCACAAGGTCATTGATCAGTGACCTTTCTGGACTGTGAACGGGGGTGGATTTTGCTTGCCCCCAGAATCCTGCTCCGTGGAAAGGGCAAACATCATGAATTTGACGCCACAACTAGACACTTCTTCCTAGAGGGAAGGGGAGAGGTGATAAAGCAGTTCCCTGCATGCCAGAAGGATGAGAAGATTGATCCAGTTCTGGGCCCCTCAGTTCAAGAAGGACACAGAACTGTTTGAGAGAGTCCAGCACAGAGCCACAAAGATGATTAAGGAAGTGGAACATCTCCCTTATGAGGAAAGGCTGAGGGAGCTGGGTCTCTTTAGCTTGGAGAAAAGGAGACTGAGGGGTGACCTTATTAATGTTTATAAATATGTAAAGGGGGAGTGTCAGGAGGACGGAGCCAGGCTATTCTCAGTGGCATCCAATGACAGGACAAGGGGCAACTGGTGTAAGCTGGAACATAGGAGGTTCCACATAAATATGAGAAGAAACTTCTTCACAGTGAGGGTGACAGACACTGGAACAGGCTGCCCAGGAAGGTGGTGGAGTCTCCTTCTCCGGAGACATTTAAATCCCGCCTGGACGTATTCCTGTGTGACCTGATCTAGGTGGTCCTGCTCTGGTGGGGGGATTGGACTGGATGATCTTTCGAGGTCCCTTCCAATCCCTGACATTTTGTGATTCTGTGAATGTCTGTCTCAGGCCAGGTTGCTTGTAGAGTAAAAGAGAGAAGGGATAAAGCTCTTCTGTGGCCCTCAGTTCATCAAATTCTGAAGAGCACTGGCAAGATGGTAGTGTGACGACAGTCACAAGTCCTGGGGAAAAAAAATACGTCCAGACTCTGTCTTCATTACCTGAAAAGTCAGTTGTGCTATGGGTTAGTGAAACCAGGAATGTAGTGTCACAGGGGCCATACCTTGCCAGACAGCTTTGTCCCCTGTCTGCCAGTGTTATCCTCTACACCCTGGGCAGCAGCAGCAGGCTGCATGGTCACAAACCAGAGGTGCTGTATCCTGTGGTGTGTGACTGGGAAGTGGCAAGTCTCTGATTGATCTTCAGGGGCTTTGTAGTCACCTCACAGAATTTTCTAGATTGGAAAAGACCTTTAAGATCATTGAGTCCACTCATTAACTTAACACTGACAAGTCCTTGACTAAACCATATCCCAAAGTGCTACATCTAGATGACTCTTTAATACCTCCAGGGATGGAGACCCCACCACTGCACTGCGCAACCCGTTCCAATGTCTGATAACCTTTTGAGTTAAGAAATTCTTCCTAATATCCAATCTAAACTTCCTTTGGCACAACTTGAGGCTGTTTCCTTTTGTCCTATCACTTGTTCCTTGGGAGAAGAGATCGACCCCCACCATGCTACAACCTCCTTTCAGGGAGTTGTCAAGAGCAAGAAGGTCTCCCTTGAGCCTCCTTTGCTCCAGGCTGAACAACCCCAGGTCCCTTAGCCACTCCTCATAAGACATGTGCTCTGGACCCTTCCCCAGCTTCGCTGCCTTTCTCTGGGCAAGCTCCAGCCCCTCAATGTCCTTCTTGGAGTGAGGGGCCCAAAACTGAACACAGTACTTGAGATGTGGCCTCACCAGTGTTGAGTACAGAGGTAAAACCACTTCCCTGGTCCTACTGGCCACACTATTCCTGATACAGGCCAGGATGCTGGTGGTCTTCTTGGCCACCTGGGCACACTGCTGGGTCATGTTCAGTTGGCTGTCAGTCAACATCCCCAGGTCCCTCTCTGCTGAGCAGCTTTCCAACCACTCCTCCCCAAGCCTGTAGCATTGCTGGAAGTTGTTGTGGCCAAAGTGCAAGACCCAGCCTTTGGCCTTGTTTAAACTCATACAACTGGTCTTGGTACATCGATCTAGTCTGTCTAGATCCCTCTGCAAGAGGGATGCAAAAAAAGCATCACGTCCTTGTTGTGGACCTACCTGAGCAGTAGAAGCACAAGGTGGAACAGAAAGAAGCCCAGGGAAAAATGTCTATAAAACAAAATCCTTCTATGTGATTTTGCAAAGCCCTGCACTAAATCTGTCCTTTGGTAATTCACTGATCTATAAAAGGCAAGAGAATGTTGCAGGAGAGCCATTGAGGTGAATCAAGACAAAAGAACTGAGGCTGGTGGCTTGGAAACCCTCTATTGCTACCCAGGCAGAGGGAATAGGCAGCCTGATGGTAGAGATCAGTGTGGCTGCAGGCAGAATACCTCACATGGAAGGGAAAACCGAGCCAGCCACCCTCTTGGCAGCACTCTGAATCGAGGACCAGGGTGTAAGTGTTGTACCCCACTTACAGAGTGTTTCTGCTCCGTGCAGGCGTGTTGAAAAACAGCAAATGGGGACGGAATGGAGAAAAACAGCAGATATGAGAGGGAACGCAAAGGTTTTTCTGCTGCCTTTGTGTTCCTCGAGGGTTCAGTCCTGGTTTGATCCTGTGTAAACATCTCTTGGCACCATTGCCACAAGGTGCTGAAGACTGGGAGGTGCAGCTGGGGTGAGCAAAACCTTGTAGGGATCTCCTCCCCACAGTCACCCAAAAACCAGGGAGAAGGTGCAGGTCAATGTCTGGACCAGGGCAGGGTGATGAGAAGCCTCTGTCTCCTGGCAGATGAGTAAGAGGATGGTCCATGAAATGGAAAAGGAGGATTTAAACCTTCTTTGGATCTGTACTCTCCTGCAGGAGATGATTGCTGCAGGTTGTGTTGCTGCAAGGGATTTAAAGGATCCCATATGTAATCATGCTCTCCAGAGCAGACCCATTTATATGAACTCAAGAGGACATAGCTTTCCTTTTTCCTTTTTTCTTTTTCCTTTTCCCTTTTCCCTTTTCCCTTTTCCCTTTTCCCTTTTCCCTTTTCCCTTTTCCCCTTCCTCTCAATGCAGCCAGCAGGATAACAGGATGGGCTTTTTTACCTTCCCTGGAAGCACTCTGCCTGAGCAGTGCTGGAAATGGGTCCCATTTGGTTACTCCCAGATTGCCAGAAATCATTAGCAGAGAGAGATATCCGACCCATATTTCCATGTGGGAACTTCTCTGTGGGAATTACCTGGGACACTAGTGTTACCCTGACTGGTTCCCTGGGAGAAGGCTCTACTCTAGCAGATGGGGACAGGGAGCAGGACCTCAGGTGACTACTTGGCTGTGGTTTTCCTGGTTGCCTCTAACCCAGTGAGCTGACGCTGTGCCAGGCACTGGGCTGGAAGGTGCTGCAAGCTTTGCTCTGGGATGGAGTAGATGGATTCATATGGGAGTGGAGGAGTGGGATCCCCTTTATGGGACCGAAACATCTAGTAGAGGAGGGTGGGAGTAAGCAGAGCCAGGGCCCTACAGACTCATCCAGCTCTGTTATCAGGATACAGTTGGATGCCTTGGCTGCTCCTTGCTCAGCACAGGACACTCAGCCAGACATCAAGTCCTCTTGCTACGGACTCCTGGCATCAAACAGAGCCATTAAGCACAAGAAGAAGGAGCAATGCCCAGGCTGGGATGTGATGAGACAGTTGATACATCGTACACCTGAGTCCCTGGATGGAGTGGGCTATGCTTTTGAGAGAGAAGAAATGCATTTCCTCATCAGGTCCAGCAGGGTGGTTGGTGCTGCTCATGATGAACCAAAGCTTCAGAGCCCACGTTGTCTGGCCTTACTGGTCTTTGCAGCAGGGCCTGGGGATTTCATGGCTCAACTCCCTCATTGGATGCAGTGAACTTTGCAAACAGGGGCAGAAGAGAATTAGTGCAAGGCAGAGATGGGAAGCTGCTAGCTCAAGCTGGGGTCCCTCGGCAGAGGGTCTTCTGGTTCCCAGAGAGGAGCATGGTAGTTGCCCTGTGTTTCGTAGCTGCCTATCCCTTGAGGGCTTACCAGAAGGGAGCTAAGCCTCGTTGGCCAATGATAACAGGGCAGTCTGGTGCTGGGGGCTGAGCTGTCTGACTAACAGGAACAGCTTCTTCATTTAAAACTATTTTGACCTCTGCAGTGTTGTTGTGGGACTGCTCAGGCTTCCTCACGAGCTGCCACCTCGCAGCCCTTGGATCTGACAGCAGTTGGGCAACACCTCCGTGGTGGGGAGGCTCGGCAGAGGCAGGGATGCCTGTGCACCGCTGTTTGCGGGCCTTAACGCCTCAGCTTCGCAGGGAGGAGAGGGAAGACAGGATCTGGCCAGCTGAGCCAGGAGCTGGGCTGAATCGTTGGGTCCGCGCCAGAGACCCTGGCTGCCTTCAGCCAGTATCATCCCTCCGTTTGCCTGCTAAATAATTGAGCAGATTTTCTATTAAGCCTCCTTTGGAGTGAGCTAATGGAGTGGCGTTGGCCAGAGCTTGTGTAAGGATCCTGGCGAGAGCAAGCGGCAGGGGAAGGGGTGAGGCCCAAAGGTGAGGCTGTTGGTGCCCTGCATGCGAGGCCATGTTGTCGTTAGGATTGGGCATATAGGTTGGAACAGGCTTTGTGGAAAGTGAGTGCCCATCCCAGAGCGGAGATGATTTGTGCTGTGCTGGGGTCAGCCCCCACTCTGCTCCTCGGGCTTCCCCCATGCCCCATGGACACCACTTCCCTCAGAGGCAGGGGCAGTGAGGGCAGGCAGCACGTTCCCCAGCCCTGCCCATGGCTGATACTCTCAGTGTGAGTCTGAAGGGTTAGGGCATGTGCAAGGAGCCAGCAAACTTGTCTGCTGTGCAACTGTACAAGAAAAGCCCTAAGCAGCATTCAGGGCCCATCTCCCAGTGACTTCTGCCCAAAAGTTGGAGAAGACAGAAGGAAGAGCACTGTGATCACCAGGAACATGGTGGTAGCAGCCAGCAGAGTGCAGGACGAGGATCCTGGGCCAGAAACAACCATGCTGTGCCAGTGGGATGCTGAGCACGAGCCAGTGGGACCTGCCAGGAGGAGCAGCACTGGGCTGACATGATGTTAGGGTAATTCTGGCTGGATCTCCACACTCTTCTCCTTTGCACAGTACAGATGGGTGCAGAGGGGCAGACTGGCAGGAGGGAGGACACAAAGAGATTCCCTGGGCAGGAGTAACATGCTGGTGAGCAGGAAGGTGAGGAGACATGAGGCCAGGTTGGGAAGACAAGCTAAGCAAACTCTGTTTAATTGCTAGATGGTTTTGGGATCACCTCCACTGGAAAAGTCACAGAAGAGTCCAGTCTGCAGGTCCCTAAACTCAGTCTGGCCACTGACCTGTGTGCTTGAGTGCTGCTGGGAACCTGGGGACTTGGCTGGTCCTCACTGGACATGGCAGTTCTCTGCAGTCCCGTAGGACACTAATTACTGATCACTTAAACACTAGTGCTCCTTCAGCACGTATTGATGAGCAAGCTGTGGTGGAAGGAGGTATAGGAGTAGACATTTCATGGGCCACTCAGTCTAAAGGAGTCCTCACTTCCTTGCTCTAAAAACTCAGAAAATGAGTGGTACTCAAGTCTCACAGTGTGTGATGTATTGGGGCAAGTGTGAGCCAGAGCAGGGAGGAATGACTAGCTCAGACCTAGGTTTCATGGTCAAAAAAGGAGTCTGATCTTACAGTTTTTACAAGCTGCTAGCCCCGAATGCTATGTCCTGAGCAGTGCAACTGCCAAGGCTGGGATCTCCCAGCCCCTCGGGGCTGTTTGGCACACATGGGACACAGGAGAAGGTGTCATGCTGGCCAACCAGGCTTTGCTGCTCCAAGCTCTTTGAAAAACTGTGAGCATCATAGGAAAAGGATCCAGGTCCAGCCATGTACATCGCGTGTCCAGCCTCAGCGGCAGGAGGACAGGAAGGGACCAGCATTCGGCACACCCACATTGGCCTGCCTGAGGTGTGAAGTGCCAGTGGTGACAGGAGTCAGTGTTGGAGGCTGGTCCCCAGAGCTGGTCCTTACCCCGCAGGCGCAGGTCCCTGCGTGCTGGGGACGTCATGCTTTGTGCTGACCCATTACTTTACTCTGTGGAGTCAAGGAGCAGGAGGCTGGCTTGGCAGCGAGCCGGGGCTGTAATGGTGCAGATGGCTGCCGAGAGATGTCGGTGTATTCCTTGGGGACCATCCATTACTATCCCAACTCCTGCCTGTCAGGGAGGCTGTGCTCCTGGCTATGTTTTTCCTTGCTAAGATGATTTGCCTTTCAGGCTGCTTAATGAACTGCTTTGACAGTTCAAACTGTGTCTCCCTGCTTGTTGGAACAGCAGTATGAGGTCCTTTCTGAGTATCAGAAAGGTGGGAAACAACAGCAGGATTTTCCTGGGCAAAGGCAGCAGGAAGCCCTCAGGGGCAGCACTGATGTAAACCTCAGATACGCTGTCCCCGGCATAATGAGGCTCAGCCTTCATGCAGGGATATAAGAATTGCAGCCAGTCTAGAAGAGCCCTCCTGGGCTTCTCCAGACTGGTGTGTCCCCAGAGAGGCCCTTGGGAGCTTTGCTCACACTCCAATTGGCCTGAGCTTTCCTTGAGCTTAGCCTTAGCTGAGCATGCAGGTTTGCAGCAGCACTAATGCCTGGGAAGCTGATGTTGGCACCAGGGAGGGAGAGGTGAGGTGACCTACAAGGATGGCGACAGAAGAGCAAGCAGTGAAGTAAACACCCATTCTGGTTGCTAGAGCCCGCAGCAGCGCTTCACATTTCCTTTTGGAGGAAGATGTGGTGCTTAGATGCGACATGTGCTCTGGCACCATCTCAGCAGGCATGAGCCACACTCGGGGCAGTGCCCTCACAGGGTTTGGACCTCAGACCTCTTGGCTGGGTCCCTTCTCTTTCCCAGACATTTGCAGGGCAAATTCAAACCACCCTTCCCTTGGGATCCCTGCCTGTGCAAACCCAGGGGATGACATCACCAGGGGATGGCATCCTCAAGGGGCAGGATGCCACTCACCTACCCGTCCAACACCAAAGCACCTCATCACCTGCCAGCAGCACCCTGGCATGGCCGGCTCGGCATTCCAGGCTCGTCAGGAGCACTGTGCTAACATGAGGTGACAGAGCCAGCAGCAGTGGAAGCGAGGGCACGGGCCAGCAGGGCCTGTCGCTCCACATCCCATCGTCTTTGCCGAGCAGTGGCCGGGGGCGTGCGGCAGTGGGACACGTACCGCATGGAGCTGTGCGCAAGGTTGGCATCAGGAGGGGCACGGGGAGGCTGCCATTGTCTCAGGGTGGCTGCTCTCCCAAACACTCTCCCCTCCTTGGATGGGTGGAGGTGTTCTGACAAGTGCTTTGGGTACAGTTGACTCTTTGCTGGGAAAAAAATGCTGCTTGTTTCCTGGCTGCAAAAATTGAAGGGTGGGTGCTAGCACTGTCTTAATGCCACGGGGACCTTCCCCTCCCACCAGCAGCTCTTGGGGCTGGGGCACACAGCCGTGAGGGGGCTGTGGGTTGGGAAGAAGACCTGCAAAGGGTCCTGGTCCCTGTTTGCACTGCCCGGGTTGTGTCTGAGCTGTGTTCCTGCCAGCAGGGTGGCCCCAGCATTCCCTGTGCTGCAGGTGACAGCCACATGCTCCTGCTCTGGCTGTGGACTGGATTATGGTGTCTGGCAGGTGTAGGGACACCCCTATCCCTCTGCAGGATCAGGCAGGCGTTTTTGGGGGTGGGCAGAGCTGCTCCCAAGGCAATGCAAGGCTGGGTGTTGGGAAGAGCAGTGATGTGGGGGCTCTGTCCACAGGGAGCACAGGGACTCAGCCAAAGACAGGGCCAGTCCCATCCCCAGTGGGTCTCCAGAGCTTCTCTGCCCTGCATCTAAATCCTGCTTGTCCCTTGTGGAGTCTGGATGTGCCCTTGTGCCAGTTGGCAGTACTCCCTCCCCAGCTCCCAGGCATCTCTTTGGGGACCTGCCCTCCTGGGGACAAGTTCCTGGATGCTCCTATCACACCTGCCCCAGGCCACCAGCTCTATCTCAGCACGTTTAACCCCCTCACCAAAGACACCCTAAAGCCACTTGATGGGAACGGGAGCTGGGAGCCTGGTGTGAATCACCTGGCTCTGTGTGCTGGGCCAGTGGGAATTCGGGGCTCCCTCAGACCTCCAGACTCCCACTGCTGCACCCAAGGGTTGCCGGGTGGCTGCACGCCGCTGCCCTGCAAGGGCAAGGAGACACTCAGCCCAGTGTGAGCTTAAAAAAATAGGCGTTTTTATTCCAATGTAACTAGAGAATTACGACCCAAGAGAGGAGAGGATTACTCACATTTATCGATAGGCTTATTAGATTACTGCCTAAATAGCTGTGCTTTAGCAGCGCGTTTGTCCGCCTCAAGGAGAAGCAGCAAAGGAGAGTGGTGCATCCGAGCCCTCATTGTCCTTGGTGGCACAGGGAGCTCTGAGCAATGCGGGCTGGGCACTGTGTTGCATCACCTAATCCTGCCTTGACTATTTACAGCTTCTCGGGAAGCAAAAGCTTGTAACATTTGCTGGGCTACATGGCTGGTTGGGCGCTGAGCTCCGTCCCTCCTGTGTGGCCATGTTCGGGGAGGGGGCAGGTACCCACCTTGCAAAGGGGGCACACTCTCCCCCGGCTCCCAGCCACGTCATGTTGATGGGGACCAGCATGGGCTGGGAAAGGATGGTGGCATTGCCATCCCCAGGAGCCCTGGCATGAGCGAGGACATGGCTATTCCTTGGCCTGGGGGTCCATGGTGGTGGTGCTGGGCTGGGTCTCACATGCCCGGGGATGTGGCAGAGCGCTGGGCCCAGTGTCACTGTTTGAGAGTTTCACTGCCCAGATGAAGTGAAGGTTCTTCAGGTGTGCTGGGTTCATCAGCGTTACTCTTGTGCTAATGAGGCCATTGCCAGTGACTTGCACAAGGAGCTCTTGCTGGGCGCCAACATGCCCCCCAGCTCAAAACCCACCAGGAGCTCATGGCTGAAGCAGTTGTGGGTGATGCTGATCACCGTCATGGGTTGCAGTCAAGCCAGGAATTCGGAGTGCCTGGTAATACTGCTTCTAGGATCTGTAGGTGAGGCCCTGGCTCTGCTCCCAGCTCTGCCCCGCTATGATACAATGGGGGTGTCTGAAAAGACAGAGCTGATGGACTCTGAGTCCGACTTGAGCTGCAGGACCTTGGGGTGCTTGGGGTCAGAGAAGTCCTCGCCAAGGGCCAGGCGGATCTTGCCATTCTGTGTCTCCCTAACGGGCTCGAGGAAGACCACGTGCTTGTTGGCGCTGACCTTGCGGTTTGGCCTGTCGGTGGCGGGGGGAGTGGTGCTGAGGATGGAGGACTGGGCGCTGCACTCCTGCGGAGGGCTGAGAGGAGCTGGCTTCTTGCAGCAGCTCAGGCAGCGGCAGGGTGTGAGGTACAAGTAGATGATCACAAGCACCAGGCTCACAATGCACCCCAGCAGGGTCGTGAGGCCAGTGTTGAAGGTCTCCCCATCTGGCTTGGGGTATTGGACCGTCACATTAATTTCGCACAGCCTGCTGAAATTGTGGGGGCTGTTGATGGCCAAGCTCACATAGACCCCCGAGTGCCAGGGCTTGGCCACTGCGATCTTCAGGCTGCCATTGTGGTAGACCTCCAAGGAGCGGTTGCTGTTCCCTGGGTGTTTGATGGGCTCATGGTGAGGGGAGATCCACATGTAGGTGGTGGCTGTGGCTAGCACGCTGGTGTTGCAAGTGAGCAGGAGGGTCTGGCCCACCATCACGGGGAAGGGCACGGGGTGCATGTCTTCGGAGCTTGCTGAGCAATTCTCAAACATGTAACTGTATTTGAGGAACTTGATCAAGGATCGGGGCACGTTGTCAGACACCTTGCAGGTGTGTTCCTCAAAGAAGTCCTTCACAGAGCTGAAACCTCGCTGCTTCCAGTGCTGGAGCATCAGGTAGAGTGGGCAGCTGCACCTCACAGGGTTGTTGTGCAGGTACAAGCCATTCCTAATGTTTTCAGGCAGAGCTGACAGCTCCTCCACGGGGATGCTGCTCAGGCTATTGGAGGAGAGGTCCAGTGTGCGGAGGCTGTAGTTTCCCAGCCCCTGCACGGAGTGGAAGGGGAAGGTGGTCAGGTTGTTCCAGCTCAGGTAGACTTTCCGCAGGCCGCTCAGCTTGGTGAAGGCGTTTTCAGCCACTTGCGTGATGCGGTTGTTGTAGAGCAGCAGCTCCTCCAAGCTCACCAGTGTGTCAAAGTAGTGAGTCTCAACGACATGCAGGTGATTGGAGGACATGTCTAGGTGCCGCAGGTAGGAGGCATTATGGAAAGCCTGAGGAGAAAGGTCCTTAATCTGGTTGTGGCTGATGTGGAGGGTCTCAAGGTGCGGGAGGGCAGCCAACCAGCGGTCGTGGAGCTGGGTGAGGGCATTGTGGCTGAGGTCCAGCGTGGTGGCAGTGGGCGGCAGCACCTGGGGCACATGCTGCAGCATCTGTCGGCTGCAGCTCAGCAGGTCAGAGGTGCAGATGCAGGCTTTGGGGCAGCTGTGGGGCAGCGGGGAGGTGTGGGGAGCACGACTGTGGGCACACAGCTGGAGCAGCAGCAGCAGCAGCTTCTCCACCTGTGACCAGAGCTGATCTGTGGGTGCCTGCGGGGACATTGTGCTGGGCAGGAGCCTCTGTGCAGCCTGGTAACACAGCCAGGCTTGAGAGGAAAACGTGCCGCGGTCCTCCCCACGCTCCCCCTGCGCTGTCTTGGTCTGGGCTCTACTAAGCATCGGCAGACGCCCCTTTGCTCCCTGCAAAGGAGGATCCAAATTCTAGCCGTGGGGCTTGAAAAGAGTTAAAGGGCAGCATCGTCCTGCCCAGCTCAGCCTTGTCTCACCCACGTACCTGTGCTCCGGCGCTGGCTGGCTGTGGGATTCCCAGCACTCGGGTGCAGGGCAGCGGGTGGGAGCTGGTGTCTGGCATCAGGCAGCTGAGAGCTCCAGTGTTTTGGGGTTGTGTTTTGGGCTCAGCGAACGCTGCCTCCTGGAGCCGTGTGTCCCTGGAGTGCGAAGTTTCTCACGGCTCAGCATCACGGTGAGCACCGTCCAGCATCCGTCTCCCTCCCGGGCAGCGTCTCCCAGGCAGCCCGGCTCGCTGCAGGAACGCGGTCCCACTCCTGCCCCTATTTATTTACGTGCTGGCGATGCACAGCGTGTGGGCCGGGCAGGATCCCATTGGTCCCGGCGTGGGGAGTGGTGGCCGCGGTGGTGGCCGTGGCTGTCCTGTGAGTGGGCAGGGCGATGCGCAGCCTGTACCAGTCCTGCGTGGTGGCTTGTCCCCAGGGATGCTCAGGGCCACTTTCCCAACCCTCAGACCTTACCAGTGTGCAGCTGCTGTCCCTCCTGCTGGAGAATGGCAACCTTGACCAGCTGTAGTCTGTAAGGCAGATGTGCTGGCTGCTCCATGACTGCCCAGCTGCTGGAATAAACCTGCCCCTTCATCACCTCTGGGAGCCTCTCCTGTCCTGTCATTCCTCCAAACTGCTTAACACCCAGTCATGGTCCTTCCTGCTGCTCTCATCCTCACTAACCCCTGCATGAACTGGCAGGGACCCTCCAACACCCCCAGCCATGGAGTGAGCCAGGCCCAGTGGGGATCCCCACAGCAGAGGGTTTGCTGTGGGGTGGGGATGGCCATAGGGTGAAGGACAGGACATGCAGGAATGTCATTGCCCAGAGCCCGGGCTTGATGGTGGGCAGCAGAAAGCCAGGCTGGGGAATTGGTTTCCATTAGGGCAGCAAAAAGCTAATTTGGCTGCTGCAGCTGCTGCGAGACAAGGGGCTGTTAACCCCCTGTGCCCCAGCCCAGGCTCAGCCTGTGCTGCTGGGTTGCTCCCTGCTGTGCTTGTCCAAGTGCTGGCCACCGAGCCAGCTCTGCTCCTTGCCAAGGGCTGTGACCAGGCCACCACATCGGTACTTGATGGAGATACTCATTAAGGTGCCCTTCATCTGTCCTGGAAATCCCTGATGGGAGTCAGGGAGAGCCACAACTCCTTCCTCATGCTTTATGGGGGCACCCGCTTGCCCTGGGGGCACCTTGAGCTGTGCCCTTGCTATGGGGCTGGCACAGCTCCTGGCACGAGGCTGCTGCAGCACCTCTCCTTTCACCCTTGCAGTACTATGAGGAGAGGATGCTGCTGGCTGCTTCAGCTGTCTTGCAGCTCCCCAAGCTCATCTGGTACCCATGTGCAAGGGCTGCAGCCTTGGCAAGTGCTAATGCACTGTATTGATCCTGGGGGTGGCAGAGGAGGAGGAGGATGGCCGCTGCCCTTTGGCTACATTTCAGGTCTTTCCCCAGCACCATGCTGCCAGGAGTGGAGGGGCCACCAGCTGGGGACACAGCAGGGTGGCCTTGTGACCACAGGGCGGGTTGTACCTGGGGCAGAGGCCTGACTGTGTCCCTTTGCAGGGCTGAGCGAGCGACGGCGGTGCTGCTGGCGGACCCCTGCTTCCAGCTGCGCTCCATCCAGTACCTGTTGGGCCACGCCGAGCCCTCGGCGCTGGCAGCTGCTGTCCCTGCCACAGACAAGCGCCATTTCTCCCTGCACACCTGTAAGTGCCAGTGCTGCGCTGGGAGCTGGGCTCTGCTCGCCATCTGACCGTGGCTGGGATGGGGGACAGGGCTGGTGGCATTTGTGTCCCCTGCAGCATGTCCCACACCTCTTAGCCCTGGGAACAGGGGTCCATGGCTCCCCCACTGCCCTGCAGCAATGGCACTTGGGATGGGGCTGTGTCCAGTGCCTGCTTTTGGCAGTAGTTCTGTCCCTTCATGGTGCCCAGTGTCCACCTTGCTGCCCCCAGCATAGCGAACCCTGTCTCCAGCACCAGGCTCTGTGTCCTGGTGTGTCCCCAAGGGCAGCTGCAGCCCCCATGCATCACCCAGCAGCCTTGGGGCAGCCCAAGGGTCACATTCACCCCATGTACATCTGGTTTATCCCCACAGACACAGAGTACATCAGTACTGAGGAGCTGGTGAAGGTGGAGAAGATGCTGAGCCACCTGAGCGAGGAATCCAAGCAGGCAGCTGCCACCACACTGGTGAGTCCCCCAGCCTAGTCCCCATGCTTGGTGGCAGCAGCCCCAGCTCCCAGCACAGCTGCCCCAGGACATGGGGTTTTTGCTGCACTGCTAATCCCCTGGTAACCCCACCACAGCCCACCAGTGAGGAAGACCTGTGCCCCATCTGCTATGCACACCCCATCTCGGCAATCTTCAGACCCTGCTCCCACAAGTCATGCAAGTGAGTAGTTCACACATGCAACTCCCAATCAGGGCAGCTACCAGCCCCTAGCCCCCCCAGTGCTGTGCTGGGGTGGAGCTCACGCTCTTTCCTCCTCTGTCCCAGAGCCTGCATCAACCAGCACCTAATGAACAACAAGGACTGCTTCTTCTGCAAGGCCACCATCACAGGGGTGGACGACTTCACCAAGCCAGCCAGCTCGTAGTGCCCAGCCCTGCGCCACAGGCTCCCCCAGCTGAAAAACTGGCTTGTCCCCAAACGCTCGCCCTGCCCGGGGCTGCAGGGCCCTTGCTCGCAGGGCCAGGACCCAGCATGGGGCCGCAGCGTGGGGCAGGGGGCTGCAGGGAGGGAGGCTGGCAGCGGGGAGGCTTCATGCCAGGCTCTGATCCCCCTTGCCCAGCACCTCTCTGCCCCATGAAGCTGTTCTCAGGGAGGGGAGCCCAAGGCCTCAGCTCCATGTTAGTGCTGGTAATGTGCAGCAGCCCCAGGGCTGGGGCAGGGAGGCCAGGCTGGGTGTTCGGGCTGTTAACATGCCCCTGGCTGGAGGTCAACTTCATGAAATGCAGCATTAAATTATTCTTCCTTATGTGGTGCCCTGAGACGTGGGTATGGGAAGCGAGGCCAGCCCTGGGCAAGCAACTTAGCCCTTGGGCCATGCTCAGGTGATGCTCAGCAGTAGGTGGAAATATAAATATTTAATCCAAGCAGAGCCGGGAGCACAGGGCCCACCGGGGGCTGCTACATGATGATGCGTGGCTCTGGCACGGACTCGGCGATGGACTTGTGCGGCAGCACATTGGCCCCGTTGAGGTAGAGCTCGTCGTTGACGATGACGTCCTCACCCAGCACTGTCACGTTCTCCATGCGCACCTACCCCAGAGAGGCCTTGTCACACCTACCCCAGCTCACAGCTTAGTGCCACGCTCCTGCCCACTGGCACTAGCACATCCCTCCAGCCCTTCAGCTGCAGCCCAAGGGGGTGGGAGGGCAAGAGCTGAGCCCCAGTTCCCCTGGGGGCACCCATGTCCTCACCCACTGCCCCACAGAGCAGCTCCAGCCCACGATGCAGGACTCCAGCCAGGAGTGGGAGCGGATGCGGGCGCCCTTCAGCACGGTGCAGCGTTTGATGCGCACCCCATCCTCCACCACCACACCGGCCCCAATTGTCACGTTGGGGCCAATGACACAGTTTGCCCCGATCTTGGCGCTGGGGTCCTGGAAGGAATAGGAGCTGTGCTGGGACTGGGGGGGCAGCCAGAGCTCTTGGCACAGCCCGTGTCACTCAGCCAGCGTGGGGACAGGAGGGCACAGCTCGAGGATGGCAGCGAGGACAGTGGCGCGAGAACACAGAGCCTGTGATGTGTGCCCGGTGCTGGTGTACTGGGGGCTGGCACTTACCACCAGCACGTTCCCTACAACACCAGGCCCCGAGTGCAGCTTCTCGGGGTGCTGAGTCCGCAGCGCCTGCAGGTACATGCACATGCCTGTAAGGAAGTCTTTCGGCTGCCCGATGTCCATCCAGAAGCCTGCAGGGACAGAGCCATGATGACAGCCCCCAGAATAGGGGTGGCAGTGCAGGCAAGACCCCTCCATGCTGCCCACACCATGCACAGGGCCTTACCCTGCAGCTCCATGGCGTAGAGCTGCCCCTCCTGCGCCATGGCTGGGAAAATCTCCTTCTCAATGGAGGTGGGGCGTAGCTGCAGAGACAGGGCACAGGGCTGAGCAGCGGCCTGGTAGCACAGCCCAGCCCAGTGGCCCAGCCCAGCACCCTGGACCATACCTGGATGCGTTGCAGGATGCCAGGGCTGAAGATGTAGAGCCCGGCGTTGATCTTGTTGGACACAAAGACACGCGGTTTCTCCACGAAGCGGAGGATGCGGCCAGTGTCGGCCTCACTCACCACCACACCGTACTTGGCCGGCTCCTCCACGCGGGTAACCACCAGCGAGCCCTCGCCGCCGTGCTGCTGGTGGAAACGGGCCAGCGCCGCGAAGGGGAACTCGCAGATCACGTCGCTGTTGAGGACAAAGAAGGGCTCCCCGCCCTCGGCCAGCAGGTCCCGTGCCAGCGCCAGCGGCCCCGCTGCCCAGCCATGAGTTACACCGCAGGGATGGGGTGACCCCAGTGCCCAGGTCCTCCTGGCCCCACCTGGGTCCGTCCCAGTGTCCCTGCTCCCCAGTGGCCCTCCCAAGCCCCCACCCACCCTCACTGTCCTTGGTCCTTTCTGTGCCTGTCCTGATGCCCCAGGTCCCTCTCATCTTGTCAATGTCTGTCTTGGCACACCCCTCCCTGTGGCCCCGGTCCTCCCAGTCCTGCCCATCCATACCCACCCTGCTGCCCATGGTGTCACCCTCCCAGTGTTCTTCAGCCTTACCCATCCATACCCACCCTGCTGCTCATGGTGTCCCCCTCCCAGTGTCCTCTAGCCCTACCCATCCATACCCACCCTGCTGCTCATGGTGTCCCCCTCCCAGTGTCCTC
>VYZX01000788.1:47818-94383 GCA_013401335.1 Brachypteracias leptosomus
AGCGCCTTGTTGCAGAACTCCACCAGCGGCTTCGGCCGGCTCAGGGTCAGCGGCCGCAGCCGCGTCCCGAAGCCGCCCACCAGGATCAGCGCCCGCATCCCCGCGCCCCGCGCCACGTCAGCGCCGCGCGCGTCTGCCGCGTCACCGCCGCGCGGCTCCGCCCCCGCCTGCTCCGGTCCTATTGCGCGCCCCGGGTCCTACTGCCCGCCCGCATCCCCTCAGCTTCCCCGGGTCCTATTGCCCGCTCCCTGGCTCCTATCGGCCGTTCAGGGTCCAACCGCCCGCCCCGGGTCCTAGCGCCAGCCGCCCAGGTAGGACCCCGTCTCGGGTCCTACCGCCCACAGAGGGGTCCCGCTCGCCTCCCGCCCCGGGAGCTTCACGGTCGGGTCGTTGCTGCAGCCCCACCACACCCTGCCCGGGGCCGGTGCTCTCTCCCGTAGTGAAGCCTGAGGAGAGGGAAGGGGCACAGCTGTACCCTACCCTGTCCGAGCTCCCCCCTACCCATCCCCGGGCTCAGGCGGCGGGGAAAGGCAGGCACAGCACACCACGGACAAAAACAGATCCTTTAATGGTTTTTGGTTCTCTGTGAAGCACAAACAGGGTGATTATTCACGTAAAAACAAACAGAGGGGGTACAGGCTATGTACAAGCTGCGGAGCCCCACCGCGATGGTCCGAAGGGAAGCACAGGCAGCGACCCTCGCCCCTGCCTGGCCTAGAGAGGAAGAGGAAGGGCAGGAGCCAGCGCTGGGGGTGGGGCGAGGGGCTCCCCTGGACGAGGGCCCCTGCGACCTGAGCGCAGCCTTCCAGGAACAAGGACATGCACATGAGCTGCAAGGGGCCAGGGAGGGCAACGGGGCTGCTCTAGGGCCCTGGAGCATCTGCTCCACCAGCCTCGCTCCCTCCTACAAACACGTTCCCTGAGCCCCCCCCAAGCCCTGCCTGGTAGGGCAGCACCTGGCAGAAGCAATGAAGCAGTAAGCCAGCACAGGGCAGCATAGCATCAATGAAGGTCCTCATCCAGAGAGCTGGAGAAGAGCAGGGGCAAGCGTTTGAGTAACCGGGAGACAGGCAGAGGGGGAGGACTGGGGACAAAACTGGCACTGCCCTTGTGCCCTTCCACACCCTGTGCCACAGGCCTGCACCCGCTGCAGCACCCACGCTGGCTCCACTGAGCATCAATGCTTTCCAAGCAGACCGTGCCCAGACAGAGTTGGCACACATGCGACATGCAAGGATTTCCTAAACAAGCTTTCCTGAAGTGAAAAAAAAATTAAAAAATCAATCAACCCCCCCCGGCCTTGCAAGTACCCAGGCAGTTTCTCAGGCAGCCAGGGAAATGGTAACGCCATGGAACAAGTCAGTGACACTGGGGAGGGAACAACCGGGGGGACCAAGCACAGAAACATAGGGGGGTGATGCAGAGCAGGGTACAGTTCAGTACCACCAGGCCACAGTATCAAACATTAATGCCCTCATCAAGGGAAGCTGCGGGTAAAGCACCGACTCCGGGAGGCAGCCCCGGCAGCAGGGCACATCCCAGCTGGCTGTTTCATCCACAAACTGGTCATTTATTTTGGGAAAGACTGACTCTGGGAAGCAGAGCTAAACACTCACTGACCAGCCAGGTCCCCCCTCACCTGAAGACCCTTAGGGAGGACACAGGGGATCAGCCCTAACCCTTGGCCTCCCCTTCCACCAGCCCCTGTATGGACCTGCCAGGAGCACAGGGGGAAGAGGAGGGACATACCTGCCTACAACCTGTGGGACCAATGCTACACGAGGGAAGGGTTGAAATGGTCCAAAAGGCCCCACTGCACAGCTGGGGTCACATGAACTGCTACAGATACTATTGCTAGCTCACGAGCTGAGTTGCTGAGTTCTTGCTTGGTCAGTGGCCCAGGCCAGAGTCACTCTCGCAGAGCCCTGTACCTGCCCATGCCACCCCGGTGGGGAGAGAGCAGGCCCCAGGCTCAAGCACAACTCCAGGTGTGTGGCAATCCCTCCTGGCTACAGCTCTGCCAGGGGTTGCATTTGGTCATTTTATTTCCGTGTTTGGGTTGGTTACTCACAGTGCCCAAACAGCAGAAAAAGGCAGCATCAAAAGCAAAGCCCCGTCGGCAAAACCCAGAGCAGAGCTTGCGACACTGAACGCACGGACCAGCACCTGCACTGCTTGCTGCCAGACCCACAGGTGCTGCCGACTAAGTCGAGCGCCCCTGCCAAATAACTCAGGAGAATTCCAAATGGAAGGCTCTCCCAGGGGCTCTGGAGGCAGGAGGCTTCTCACACCACAGCCTCAGCCTCCTGAAAAGCCCCAGGCTCTCCTGCTTTCTTTTCCTTATATCCAGGTCCTCCCTCCAGAATACAAGAGCGAAGAACCAGGACACTCAACACCCAGGCTCTATGGAGCCTTCTCCAGAAGGCAGAGCTAGTGCGGTCAGAACTATCTGGTTGGCATGAGGAGCTCTTCCATCCTGCCTCCCTCAGCTCTTCTATACAAGTACATTTAAAAACAATGGAGCAATACAATTGTTTAAAACCAAAGTTGTCTGCTTTTTTCCTGTGGTAGTGGGTGGTTTTGTTTGCTCCTGCTGCCAGGACAAAGATAAGAGGCCATAGCCCAGGGCTACTGGTTTTCCTCACGCATCTGTTCCATGATGTTGATGAGGCTTTCCAGCCCAAACACATAACCCATGTCAGGTCCATCATGCACAGTGGGGTCATCACGGAAACCCTTGAACGTGCTGTGTGCGAAGTCAATCATACGCACGTCCACCTTGGGCTGGGCCGAGGAACTGGGCTCTGTGCTGCCAGTATCCTGAAGGCTCTCCGGGAGAGAGCTGTCCACCCGCTTCAGGCGCGTCTCCGGCCGGCGCTCCACAAACATCCCTGCCCTGCTGTCCTTCCCATCGTAAATGATGAGAAGGGAGCTGGAGTAGAAGCGGTAGGAGGCCTGTCTCTCCAAAACCGCCTTCAGGCTTCGCAGTTTAGCGAGGATAGGCTCAAAGAGGTCCTTGCGCAGCTCAATACCGTTGTGGAGATACTGGTAGAGGGCATTGCGGAAGCCCTCAATGGAAAGACCGCGTCCATAGTATTTATTTCTGCATAAGTAATGCCCTGTGTCCAGCTGGTAGACCTAGAACACCAAAGGAAACATAGATCAAGTGGAAGCAACAGGTTAAGGCCACGCACAGAGAGCCCTGAGGTGTCCTGAACTGACAGGGCAGAGGGAACTTGTCCTTCTTCCACCACGCTCAGGAGGGAGCAGGAAACAGCTCTGTCTGTGCCCTGAATGCCAGAGCAGCTCTCAGGTGCATCCCAGTCAGGATGCCCAAGCATCCGTTCTCTCCCAGGACACCCAAAAGGCAACTCATCACCCCAAGCATCCTCATCAAGCATGACACAACACACCCCAAGGCTTCGAAAGCAAAGTCTCAGAACAACTTGGACAATTCTCTGGCAGCAGGAGCTGCCGGCAGGTATTGTTATTACATGACACAATTAGTGAGGGGCCTTCATTGCTTCAAGAGTCTGTGGGTAGAGATCTGGATCACAAGATCCTCCTGTGGGTGGGGAAAGGAGCAACTATTGCACAACAGCACCAGCAGCAAACCCTTGTGTGTGGGGTGTGGCCACCAGAAGAGAGCAACTTCTTAACTCCCAGTACAGTACAAAACCAAACATCAGTTGACACTGGGACAGAGGGACTCCTCCCTTCCCAGGCATCATGATTCTAGCTGAACACTAAGCCACAAAAATAATTCTATTAGAAAATCCTCCAAATGTCTGTGAACAAAACAGCTTTGGATAAAGCAGGCCATCTCAGGAGAAGAAGGTGCTCAGTTCTGGGCTCAGAAATGAAGACAAAAAGCACATACCATGAACACTGGTGTACCCACCTGGACTAGGTGACTGTAACTCAGCACCCAGCAGAAAACACTAACTGGGAGGTCTAATGGGGCTGCAAAAAGTACCATGCAGCACCTGCAGTCCTGGGGATCCCTACCTGCATCCCACACACACGCACACCCAAGGTGGCGGAAGTGCTCTGTTCACACTTCTTCATCTGCCGAGCAGCCTTCTCCTCAGATGCATCATCTCCATGCTGCCTGGTCCCCATCTTCAGATCAAGTACACAGGGAAGTTTGAAGTGATGCACCACATTCTCCAGCAAAAGGAATTCTGGGAGACATGTCAAGGAGAGCTCACCAGTCAGAGACACTGATCTCAGGTGCCACCACAGATAGAGACTTGGACCAGCATGAGATAGGATCAGGCAATAAATAGGAGCTAAAGAACAGGTAGAATGAGCTGTTTGGGAAGGTGGAGAAAAGGACAAAATTCTGTGCTGTTCAGGCTTTGCCAGCTGATAGAAGAATAAAGTGGGATGGCCAACAGTAAACAAGGAGATCACACACAAGCGTACTGGAAACACTGCCGGGGACCTGAAGAGCAGAACAGTAGTGGCAGGAAAGGCATGGTGTGCCATTAAGAATTGCTGATACATCCAGGAAGAGTTTAAAGTCTAATCAAATCATCAATTTAACCATATAGATAAACAATACAATCCCCGCAGACCAAAAACTCAAGACTCAAGTAACAAGCACAGTACAGTTTCTATTGGCCTGCCCAGAACAGCAACTGCCTGACACAGGGGAGTTGAACTGGGGAGGATACAAAGGCAGGAAACAGAAAGGTAATGGGAGCCTTCAGTCACCAGCACACACAACAGGCAAACTCTCCATTAGGGCACAGCCCCGAGGACAAACCCTCAACAACCAGGGCAGCAACTCATCCCCAAAGGGGGAAAAGCAACCCTGCAGTTTGCCCTGCAGGGCACGCTTCAACACATCACACCAAAATGGCTGCCAGAGCACAGCCAGACTAAACCTGCAGGGAAGCGTAACATCTAGAAACCCATCATCAACAGGGCTTCATTTTGAAAGAGGAACTTCATAAAAAAAAGGAAGTGTGATTAAAAAGGACAGCCAAAGAAAATGATTTCTCTGCAAGTAATGGAGGTTATTTAAAAAGAAAAGCTGGAAGCTCACAGAACAGGTTTGAGAATAGGAAGAGGAAGCCCACACAGTTAAAATGAATAATACAGAAACAAACCTACTTTTCATAGCTGTCTGAGAGCAACAGTACCAAGTCCCAGCAGGTGAAACAAAAAACCCCCACAAGCTAGCAAGTTGAAGACAAAAGCAGGATGAGCCATTTGCAAAGACACAGAAAGTAATAAATCCATCTTCAAGGTTACGAAGCCACCAACCAGACTGCCCCAAGAGCTTAAAGACAAGTACAAAAGGAGCTACAGGCGAGTGGGGGGAGAAGAGGCCCCCTTAGAAGATAAATAAGATTAATATTTCAGTTCTTTTTACTGGGGAATAGTTTAGGGGATTCCAAAGCTAGAACTCTCTTTCCGAGCTTAGAGAATTCCCAAACTGAAATGTCAGGAGAAGGGATCGCAGGTCGCACGGGAAATAAGGGATGTGTAGCTCATTTAACACTGCCTGAGCACAGGAGACTAAACAAGGGCTACAGCAAGGCTGCTGTGTGGAGATCCGGGGAACTAAAACCAGCCTGACCAGTCTCACAGTCCGAGTCATCTGCAGGGTCTGTGTGTGGAGATCCATGCTGTTCAACAAGCCACACAGAAAAGTGAGCAAACAGGGAGATGACAAATTTCCTCAAAGTATTTTGCAACTCAAGGTTGCAAAAACAAGGAACAGTTGTGGCAAACTCCACAAGGATCTCATGAGACTGACTTGGCCAGCAAATTGACAGGCAAAATTCACTGAAGTTTACATGCAAGATAATAAACATAAGGAGAAAAAGATTGTTTTGAGATGACTATTCCCAGTCAGGAATGGGATCCTGGAGTAACGAAACAGCATTTAGAACAAGAGAGCATGTCAGGAATTACGAGGAAGAGGAGAGCCAACAAAACTGAACAGTAGTGGAAATCTCTGGTACGCTTGCACCTTCACCTTCCCCACCAGTTCTGGTTGCTGCCTCCAGAGGGGTTCAGTAAAAGTGGAAGAGACTCAGAAAAAGTGACAAGGACAAACACAGCTCTCTTCCAAAGGATTACTGAACGGGGTTGACCTGCATCTGCCACCAGGCAAAACCTGACATGAAAAACTACAGTTCAAAACAGAAGTCAAAGAGAAGGACCAGTGAAGAAAGAAAACATGGGATCCAGTCAGAAACAACTTCTCTGAGCACTGGTGTCAGATATCAGTGCCACTGCACAGGATGCAGGAAGGAACAGTAAAAAGAAACCACGTAACACAACTTTGGTTGTAAGAAGGACAGGAAAGAAAAGGAAACACAGGCCCCTCTGCCTTGGGTACAGGTAGGGCAGCAGCAGTGACCTGGTCTGCTCAGCTCTGCTTCCCAAAGGATACTGTAGAGCTTTCGGTCCTTGGACTCTGACCGCATGCGACTCAGCTGCTGCTTGTGACAGCGCAGGCTCCAGGGGTTATAGCTGATCTTTTCAGAGCTCAGACCACTGTTCCCATCCAACATCTGAAATGGAACATCCGAATGGATGTGCAAGTCCACCCTGGGACTCTTCGTTTCCTGGATGCTGCTGGTATAGACAGAACAAACTCACTTGTTAGAATCCATGCATCCTTCAGACACTTACAACTGTCACACCCTCCCCTCGCACACATCCATCCCCTGCTCATTTTCCTGCTGCACATTTGACGCAATATGAACCTTCTTAACAGCAAATCCTCACTACTACCCTGGGCTGTGGAGCCATGTTCAAGCAGCTGGTCTGTCTGTCTCTGCTATATCATATTGTAATTGATAGAGTGAGCAGGAACTTTTGTTTCTCAGGTAGCTCTGGCTGGTGTGAGGAGGCAGAGACCCGTATTCAAAGCACCCTTGAAAGAAACTTCTGGGTTAATAATCAGATGGACTGAAGAGTGTTTGAATCTGCTCCACATGCTTTGGTTCCACATCCAATAAACTACCAAGGGTAATCCTGTGTCAGAAACATTTCATGTGGAGGAGTTTGTCCTGAACCCTGCAGAACACCTGACAGTCTGCAGTGCCACAGTGCAGCAGGCTAGCAAGCGTGAGACAGCCCGGCCTCTGTATGGAGATACAAAATGCCTTCAACAAAATGAGCACCAGAGCTGAAAGGGACAGAGGGATTTCCTGCTCATCATGTCACTGGACCCTCAAAGCTTTACCTTTCAGTGCTGTCACTGGCCAGGCCAGGCTTTTCCTCCTTGTGCTCAGTGCCGCTGCTTGATCTGTGAAGGCTCCGACGCGAGTGCTTGCGTCGTGGCTGGTCCCTCTCTGGCATATCATCCTGCTCCAGAGCCTCATTCTCCACGTAGGGATAGGCCACCAGGTTAATGTAGCCATCGCTGTCTCCCTCAAAACAGACAGATACCACACCTGCCAGAGAGAAGCAACATGTCAGCCCCATTTCCCAGGGGAGGGAATAGACAACCACTAGCACCAAAAACGTTCAACAGGAGAGAGGAAAACAGAGCTCAAAGAACAGATGCAAATCCAGAGTGATGAAAGAAAGTTGAAGGCTACAAGAACTCAGATGTTGTTAGCAGAGCACAGAGGAGAAACCCCCCAAGTAATGCTCTGTGTGGCCACCTGAGTGAGCAGTCGGTGGCAGCAGAGGAAGCTCTGCCACCCATGGGAAATGAAGGACAAAGTGCAGCTGGTAGACTCGGGTGAGGTTACTTCCTTCCATTCAGTCTTGTGGCAAATGTCATCAAACGGGGGAAAGTCAAGCACAGTCTACCAAGATGTTGAGGGAGCAAAGCATATGGAATATATATCTAGTTCATTTGGGTAAGTATCTGTGGCCTGCAGAAGTGTTCCTGCTGTTGACAAAGACATTGCTGGCCAAGGAGTGTGCCTTCTCTGCTGAAGGAGCCCTCCAGCATCTGAGCTATGACATAGAGAGCTCTGAGGCTGAGGTGACACCTGCCACTCTTATCAGACAGTCCCACAGAAAAGGGATCTGCAAGGTCACAGGGCTTCCTGGCAATAAAAACAGGGGGCTCTGGAAATCAAACGACCTCAGCCAGGTGCAGGCAAGCAGGACCATTTGTGTCCTGTCCAGTTTTACCTTAAGGCTCCTGGAAAGCACCACAGTCCAAGCAAAGGTAAAGATCTTTCACAGCACAGACTCTGAATATATCTAGCTGGCCAGGCATGGAGCAAGACAGCTGACACTGCTAGTTAAAGCTGACATCTTCATGTTTGGGACACTCCCAGCCCTGAAAATGAGGCTCTCAGCCCACCTCCTAACTTGCAATGACAAAAATCTTTCACTAGCTTGTCGCTTGTATTGAATAGCTGTCAGGAGTATCAGATGCTAGATGCACCAAACCAAATGAATCACCACAAACATGAGGAAACCTTGCACTGCTCAGTTGATGCAGGCCATCATGTTACTGTCCTTCCGTTTCCCTTACCTGCACATGACAGTGCTAACAAGGTTCATGCAGCTCAACACAACTTTAGGGTAGTTGAAGACTCCAGCACATCACTATGTAAATGCCACTCCAAGTGTCCTGTCTGCCTGGACATGCTATTCAGGATATCGCTGTGAAAGGGCAGTCACAGGAACCTCTGAGTGCTCTGGTAGGAAGTATCATCCCCAATACTCCTCCCCCCTGAGATCACCAGGAACAATTTCTGGGATTATCAGGAAACTGCATGGGACTCTCAGATGAAATCCCACACTGCGGTGGAGGTACACATCCTATGCTTCTAGGCAATCAGGAAATATCTGCCTTTAAGAAGACAGGTCTCCATCTGGATTATTTTAGCCTCATGAGTTTGAAACATCTCTCAAGGAAAGCCTGACATTTTATCAATTCTAGTAACTACACAGGCTTCAACTGGGATTTCTGATGGGTCACTAGAGCACCATATGGCCCCAGAGCAGCTAGAGGGTACAAGACGACCCATCTGGTGGAGACTATCTTTCACTCTTGATCTGCATACAGACACAGGTGGGTAAGGTGACACTGCTCTGAGACCTTCAGGCTGCAGCCAGATCAAATGGCAAGACCCTGAACAGATGGTGGTCCCAGCTGCCTCTGAAGCACCATCCTCCCAATGCCACAGAGTGACAAAGAAGCAGAGGCAATAGAATGTAGAGTCCTCCAGGAAGCTGCCTGCCAGTGTCATCATCCCGAATACAAATGCACGTGGCTGAAAACATATCGAGTTTCTGAAAGATACAGATGAGCTGCCAACCTCCTACAGTGATACAGACACTGGAAAATTCCACTCCTTCAAAGTGGCTGGGGACAAGGCTTCACCTCAGCGCTGGGAAAGGAACACTTCCTGCTTCAGCAGCAGCTCCAAGGCGGCTCCATGAAAGAGATGGGATAAGGAAGCAATAAATTACAGGACTGGAATGTGTGAGTGCTCAGTGTATGTTCCAACTTCATTTGCTCAAGGTCAAGGCTGTAATTGACAATAACTTGGTAGTAAAATTACACATCTATAACCTTAAGCTTCAGACTACAACTGTCACACTGCACATCCTCTGTCTAGAAGGAGGAGCACATTAAACTTTGCGTGCCTACAATAAAGATTTCCTCCTTTCCAACTGCTCCTATCAAACTGCTAATCTGTGTAAGAGAATTAAAAACAATAAATTAAATGACACCAAAAGACAGCAGGACATCAGCAGCTGCAGGAAAACAAGATGGCAGGTACTTGAGGCATGTAACTGCACTCTGGAATGACAACAGGCCTCACCTTTGTACTCAGGTGTGAACTCCTTCATCTCCGGGGGCAGAGATTCATAGAAACGCTGTTCTCTGGTGATGAGGGGCTTGCAGACAGTGTGGTCGTCGTAGCGCATCATGCTGCTGTGGCCGCCCACCTGGTGAATGAAAGGCTCCAGAAGGACCCCCCGGTCTCCGGATCGAGTGGCATTCTTGCCATACTTGCCCACTTCCATGGTTTGACAAACACACATTGCGTTGGGCACCAGATGCACTCCTGGAGCATGGGGAAAGCCACATGGGCTGGGAGGGGTGGTTCAGAAGCGGTCGGGCAGCCAAAGCGGGGAAATCCTGGCAATCCACTTCCTTACAATGGTCTGAAAAAGCAAAGAAGAGTCCTGTGAATGGAGGAGGACCACCACTTGCATTCACTCCATTGGCTCAGAAAAGTTTCTGGTGTTTATTTATATCCATAGCTGTTCCTCTTCTCTTCTGTTTACATCCCGCTCGTTCCAGCATGCTCATCACCTCTTTAATCCTACACACTAATTCAGAGGCAGTCTCATCGAGAGCTTCTCCAATAGAGTTGATAGGAGACAAGGAAAGGAGGAGATAGGAGTATTCTGAGGCTCCCATCTTTAGAAAATATTTCCTTCCTTTAGTTTATTTTATCAGTAAGGCAACGTGATAATGGAACACAAACTAGAAGCTACAGCACAATTAAAACCAAGCCCACACCTGCCAAAAAGTAATGGTGACTGACACAGGCAGAACAAACAATTCAAGAACCTGAATTTCATTACTTGTGCCTCTGCATTTTTAACATCTAAACTAAATTTCTGTTCTAACACTGTTCCCTCCTTTACTGAGTCAATTCTCTTTAAGCTATGACATACAAGATTTTCAGAATAAGACAGTCAGTCATTCTGTTGCTGTGTGTACGGCTGGAACTGAAAGGATTCCACTTGGATTCTCTCCTTTAAGCCTTTCAGGACAACCGTGATTTCCTGATGCTTCACAGCACCTACACGCACAACAGGACCCTGATCTCTACAGGCAGGCGAATCCAAATGAGACTGTAAGCTCTTTGGAGAAGACAGAGACCCTTCTAGTGTTTGCAGAGTGCCCGGCACAGTCACAGGATGATGGAAAAGTAAAGCTGTCCCAATTCTCTCCAGATGATTCGCCCTTCCCAGGTTAAATCATAAAGCTCCTGAGGCTGCTGGGGAAAGCACCACAGGATTTCCTCACAATGGTGAGTTATCCAAAGTCTTTGGTACACGGTGACTACAGTTTCCGAATTAATCAAGTTTCCAGTTTCTTAGAACAGCTGAGGGCGGTCATTTAAGAACTGAGGGATCTTGGAGGCCTCAAGGGGCACGGTTCAGGCTGTTCCTCATTTGGCCACGGGATGTCTCTGCAGCTACACAACACTGCCAGGCTAGGGGAAGTTCTGGATGAAGATGCACCCTTCTCCTTTGCCTCCAATTCAATCATGTAAGAGATGCAGCTCAGGTGATTCAAAGGAGGGGTGATACTCCACATGTTTAACCCAACCTAACCCTCAGGGTCCCCACAACAAGACAACGCTTCTCTCTCCCTGTCCACATGTGCCTGCTCACTCCCTTGTGCTGGATTTTGGGTTACTATGAGTGCACATACATTTGAGTTGAATCATCTCACTGATCTGATGGAAAACATTTCCTTTTGTGGCTACAGGACCACACAACTACGTTCAGTGTAAAGGGAACAATGTGAGTATTTAGCTGGCTTTTAAGGTAGGGGACAGGGAATAAGAGGGGAAAAAACACACTACAGAGAGAGACCATCTGTGTTAACTCCTATCAAAGTCTCTTCAAGGTACTCTTCAAAGCCCCAGAGCCCAAGTCATATCACAAAGACAAAAGCATGCTGTGGATTTCTCTCCTCCCACTTATTTGCTTTATCAACATGAAGAAATTTCAGCAGTAGAGGCTTGCTTACCTCATACATGTTTTTGTTTGGTTTAATGGTAGTTAACACTCAAGAAGCAACAAGGTGCCAGCAGCTGCACCATTTTAATGCTTCGCACATTTCAAAGATGAATGCTTTACAGACTTAAATCTCCTCTTGCTGATGCAGCCTGGTCTTGGATTCGGTTTCTTTTATTTTGCCAATGACTAAAGCAGAGTTTTCAGTTATTCCAAATACAAGGAACAAGTTTAACTTCACACCTTTCTGTAGTTTAAACTTCATGGGACAGGAGAAATAAGAGATTCACCTGTGTGATAACAGTAGTTGCCATAGAGATGAGACATGCATACGATGCTTGGGTCAGGTGCTAGTCCCAATCTCCACCGAAAGCCAATCACAAAACATCTCAGGGTCCCAGTTTTGCCAGTGATGGAAGGAAGCACCATTATCTGTACTTTAGAGAAGGGGGACTATCTAAGCAGATTCATCTTCAGACCCTGTCACTAACTTCAAATGGATACCGAACATGCAGGCAGACACCCACAGCCCCCAAGGCACACACAGACTGTTCACACAGTTGCCAAGTGCCTCACCTATGGGCTACAAGCAGATTTTGGCCATCAGAGCAAGAGATCTGAACCCTTAGTGTACTTTCAGCAGTCTTCTTTACTAAAGGCAGGCAACAATGAGGCACATGTCCCCTGAATTATCCTGAGAACAGCAGCCAGCTTGAGTCTCTCAAGCCTCTTCCACTGCGTGGCCTAGGGATATCTGGAAGCCCAAGGGCTCCTGGGCACGTAGCAGTGAAAACGGGCTTCAGCCATCAAGAGATGTGCCTCAGGCTCCCTGCCAAGTACCCCACCAGTCCCAAGAAAACCCAACATGACAAGTTACAGATATGCAGGCACAATGGGAGGGAGTGACAGCCACAAAAGAACATTCTGTGGCCATGATGCAAGAGAAGGAGCTGGGTACCAGGTGGGGAGAGCCCAAACCCGGTTACAACTGCTTTATGTATTCATCCACGTACTCTAAAGAAAACAGCAATACAACCTGTATTTTCCCCGCCTACAAGAAAATCTGAGAAAAAAAAATTACTGTGTGGCAAGTAGCATTTGAGAGAGAACATTTTTAAAGAGGAAGTTACCTATAGGGCTTGAAAAACAGACACTTTATAGCTCAGATACAGCTTAGCGTTTTTCATCAGGCTAACTGAAAATAAAGGGTTATTACTAAACATAGACACTATCCACAAATAAAGACAGAAGAATCCCAGCAGTTTCAAACAAATAATGCAGAAAACTATTTGAAGGCCTAAGTATTACTCATCTTTCCTCTGTTAAACAAAGGCACGGGTTCAACTATTTTAGCTGGCTTATAAAATTCAGAGTCCTTCCAATTATACTGTGAAATGCAGTGTATAATTCACACAACAGCTTGAGGGAGACCCGTTCCTCCCAATGGATCCACCACCAACACTATAGCTTAAACAGCAGTAAAACATTCAGGCTAGTTTAACATCCACCATTCCAACAGGCTGATCTACAGTTAGCAAGAGTGATCACCCATCACACCAGACTCATGAGATGTGAGGGATGAGATTCAGGAACAGACTATTGGTGACTACAGAAGGACATACTCCATCCCATACTCCATTACCCTCCCCAGTAAAAACCTCTTGCATACTGGAAGAGAATTTGCTCTACAACATTTAAGTCTAGATGCCCATGTGTCAGTGTACCTGCTCCAAATTTGAACTGCATACTTCACTGGTCAAGTACTTTTTAACATGATGGACTTGCTGTGGCTCCTAGGACTGTGGCCAGCCATCAGGGCCTATGGTGATGAAGACTAAGGCAGATGGCCATTGACGACGCTGGAACCAGGCCACAGGCAAGGGATAAATACTGACCTCAAGGTCAGGCTGACAAAAGTTGGGCTTTCCCTTAACAACCTCAAAGCATTCAGGAGCAAAGCACAAGAATACAAAATACCTGTGCAGCAGGCATCTGGACAATGGATGGCTGGTGACTGCTTGTTAGCAAAGAGCAGCAGCAGCCACTAGCATCTGTACTGAAAAGTACAGTACTTTGTAGTCATGCTGGATTGGGTGACAACTTCTACAGAGGAAAACCCAGCCTAAGAAAACAGGCATATTGCACTGTGCTATTAGATAAGCTTCCCAGCACACCCACAGGCCTGAGAGATGTCTGTCTAGTCAGCAGAAAATGAAACGACCCCTGGGACCTGGGCAGAGAACACAACACTGCAAGAACCTGCAGCAACATTTAGGATGTAACCAGAAACATTTGGGCAGCATGGCATCCAGGAAGCTACAAACCTTCCTAGCCTGCTTGAATCCTGAGCCTTCCTCTGCATCTTGTCCCATGTTTGAACGATTGGCAAATACAGCTCTTTTTGGACACAGTGCCCTCACCAAGTCAAGTGTGGCTCTTCAGATTGAGGCCAGAGAGATAGTAGAATATGATCTGTACACATGCATCAAAAGCAAAACAGAAGTCTAAGGAAAAGCTGTTGAAGAATGCCAGCTGAGGAAGAGAACACCAACAGCAAGGCTGGTGGAAGAACTGCAACAAGCAAGGTCATGGAGAGGACAGTAGCCACTAGTAGGTGTCCACCCCATGCCATGAGCTGAACAAAAGCAAGCTTCCTGCCCCAATACTTCTCCTGCCCTGACAACAGGGCACAAATGCACCAGCTGCTGAAGCGTGCCCAAGGAAAGGGCCTAATCTACTTTTAGAGCTTGACTGAACTTAGAGAAAGGACCACATGGAAAATAAAACTCAGCTTGTACTATGAGTCCTCAGGCATACCCCATGTTTCTGTCTCCTGGATATCTGAAGGAAGACTATTTGTGCCATACTTCTATCACACTCATCACAAAGCTTCAGCATTTCTGCCAAAAGCCAGCAAGACCAAGAATTTTCTCCTCTTCTCTTCCTAAGAAAGGAGCGGAAGCCAAGCCTTTTCAGTTCTTTCTGAAGAAAGAGAGGCTGAGCTATGCACTTTTAACTATGGCTGGAATGCCTCAATCACTGGTTAAAACCAGTGCCTAGATCTGGGGTTATAGAAGGCTTTTTCCTTAGAAGCCAGGTTAGCAGGGATTGCAAAAGTCCTTCTGCTGTCACCTACACAAAACACAGCATGCTTTCAAGGAGGGATGAGGTACTAGGGATCTAGACCCAGGGCACAGATAATACCTGTTTTCTTACACTGCTATGCTACAGTGGTAACTTCTTTTTTTTTTTTGGTAAGCCAAGCCTTAGCAGACAACAGCATGTAGGGAAGCCTGTCATGTTCAGCAACATATTGAGCACAGGTGCTCTGCAATGCTTTGTGAACATCTGCCATGCAGCTGTCTGCAAATGATGGTAACCAAAGCTAGGCCTCAGATGGACTCTTCCAGCCTGTGTTCCTGTTCGGCCTGATGCTGGAAAGCTGGCACTACTGTGGAGACATCAGCCTGGCGAGTGGGACAGGACTGCATGTAACTATAAGCTGATTTAATTCCCTTGCTGCTCTTTTCTCCAAACTTCCCCTTCCGCACTGGAGAAATGTAGCACACTGGCACTGGGTACAGACTGCCTACCAATCCTTGTCATGTCAGTGTCACTGTAAAGGGAAGGCTGGAGGAAGGTCCAAGCAGGGCTTGGACCTTGCTACTTTCCTCTCCAGTAGGCAGGGAGGATGAGCAAGAGGGAGCTGAGCTGCTGAATCCTGCTGCACCTCACCACAAACATACCCTGACTCAGTACTAAAGGGCACCTTCCTTCTCTTGTTCAGAAGCACTGGCTTCAGTCCAAGCCTCAGTTTCCATAGCAGCAAGACCAGATCGAATATGTACGTTAACAAAAGGTTGCTTTATCAGTACCAGCCCAGAAGATTTTTCTTCCAAGCTTGTGCCTAGGAGAGCTGGGTCATCCAATATCAGCTTTGCATGCTGCACAGGAGAGATGAGAACATGACACATGCTTTCTAGACGAAGAGCTTAGGGAAGATCAATTCTTGCGAGGCCTCATTGCTCAGCTTTGTGTGAGCTAATTTCTGGCTTCTCTTCATCTCATTTACAAAGAGGAAAAGTCTCCGCTAGATACTGGTTATTTTTAAACTATTCCAACGCAAATGCTACGGTTCAGCACAGCTCTCAGATCCAACAGTCAGAGACAGTTAGGATCTTACTTTCAATAGTCATAAACAATAAGGAATCAACCTAACTCTCAAAAAAAAAAAAAAAANAAAAAAAAAAAAGACATTTCTTGATGTGAAGGTGCTCAGAAAACTCATGCCCAGGGCTCAGCAGCAGTAAACTGTAGTCCTTGCATTTGGGTGGGGAGGGGGTGTTTGCAGAATCCAATTGAAGACATCTGGTTCAAAGACTAACTTGGAAAGAATCTGTAACTCTGTTTATAGACTGGAGAAGCAGAGGGAACAATTTCATCTTCTGCCTCAAAAATCCTATGTTTAGTTTTCATTAATGCTGGTAATAAAGCATACCTGCTCTTCAGTCACAGACCTCGGCCTCCTCCCCAGTGGTGAGGCTTAAATAAGCCAGCCACATCCCTGAGGAAGTCCTGAAGGATTATACGATCATCCAGGTAACTCCACCCAAATGCCTCTCCTGTAGGAAGACAACAGAATGCCGAGTTCAGCACGAGGAGGAGGAGCACATTCTGAAACACTGCGCTTTCATGTCAGCTGCGGGTACCAAATTCTACAACCTCAACAGCATCAGGAGGTAGGACAGACGGGCAGGTTAAGTGCCCCATGCTGATCTGCTGCCACAGAGAGTGAGTCAGAGACGGTGATGTTTGTGCTGAACAAGAGGACAAACACCACACTGCAAGCCACTGCTGGCAGAGAATAGGAAGGTGAGGTTTTGTGGTGACGTGCACAGCTTAGCCAGATGGATGGCACTGGGGAGGACTGCTCAGTGCCAAGGGGGCAGTCCCACTAAACAGATGAGAATCAAACACTATCAGGAAAGCAGTAGTCTCAGGTCTGTGCAACAACATGGGTGAAGAGAACTAGCACCTCCTAAGTTCTTACCTCATCTTATTCTGGTTAAAAATGCCTCAGAAGTCCTTTGAGGTGTCAAGGCCAGAGTCAAGGAAGTCATTTTGGCCTTATCACCTACAGAGTAACCACTGACCCCCAAGTTGGAAAGATGCTGTCATCACACACACGTGCAAGCACCTCTATAGCTTGAGCATCCACTTACCCCTCCACACACTCAACAAGCAGAAATGGTTGTGCACCTTAGGCTTATGTCCCACAGGCTCCTAGCCAGTACAGACTCCAGGAAGGCAAGATGGGACAAGATCCTCCCAGCTTGTGAAAGAACAAGAGGAAAAACTTTCCATGAAAGAACCAAAATCCCAGAAAAGCGAAGTTGTTGTGCAGCAATAAACTCAGTTTTGGGGCTTGAGAGGGTGGTTGACAGGAGAACAGTCGATGTGCTGCATCTTACACCTACCACACACAGAGCAAAGCACAGAGGCCAAAGTGAGGATTCTGCAACAGGAAGAACAGTCAGCTCCCACAACTCAAGAGCAAGGGCACACATATACTCCACTTTCAGACCATATGTGGGCTGTCAAAGAAGAAAAAGGTGCTTTCTGGCTCTTTGCCCTCTGTCATCTCATAAGGAATCCTCAAAAGGTAAGGGAAAAACAGAATAGAAAAAAACAGACCTACAGAGAAAACAAAATATAAAATCTGTTTGAAATTAAAAGTCAAGGAAAAAAGTTTCATCTATCTGCACTTTATTTTTTTTCTGCTTTCAGAATGTGTAAAAACACCGCATTAAGGAAGAAAGCCTAGGTGAACAGCTAGGCCTCCAGCTCTCACATTGAGAAATGACAGTCAAAAGCTCAGTCTGCACAAAGAAAAAGTGCAC
This sequence comes from Brachypteracias leptosomus, assembly GCA_013401335.1. Taxonomy (NCBI): domain Eukaryota; kingdom Metazoa; phylum Chordata; class Aves; order Coraciiformes; family Brachypteraciidae; genus Brachypteracias; species Brachypteracias leptosomus. The sequence continues at coordinate 65,422 of VYZX01000788.1, forward strand.
ATTGATACTTTATTCATCCACTATGTTCTCTCTCATTAGGTAAAACAGACGATTTTGGGGTGGAGACAATTGCTTGTCTTGGCTGCTCTTTAAAGTGATCCTCCACAATGAAACCAACTCCATCCAAATGCTGGGCTTTAAAAAAAATAAATACTCAATATTATAGTCAGATTTCTTCTGGCATTGATCAAGCCAAATCAGTTCCTACTTCCCCCTTCACTTATTTCTTCAGACCATGGTTACACAGGTAATTCTTTGCCAGCTGCGCCAGCACGAGCAGCACCCTCCTACTCAACTCCACTGTGCTGGTACAACTGTTTGCAGCCACACCATGAATCAAATTAAGGAACTGATCACAGTCAAAAATAAGCCAGCACTTCGTTTTGTTTTTTTTAAGGATTACTTTTCAACCCAGGTCAGATTCCCCATCTATTGTGCAGCTGTACAAACAGTTGTATCAGCACAAGGTGCCTGAATTGCTGATGGTTATCCCTGTGCCTCAAGCCAACATTTGCATTCCCAGCTCACCTCCTATTTCATGGCAGCTCCAGAACAGAGTCTCTTTAATGAGACAAAATGAGGTCACACTGATGTGTATCCTACAAGTAAGGCATGGCTACTGAGCTCCCTTGAGCTGTTGCTTGTCCTAAATTCTACATCATTTTTTGCAGGCTGCATGTTGAAACAAATATAAAAACATAACAAAGTCACTAATGTGGATGAACAGCTTTGGGCCAAGTTCTGATAAAACTCTCCTAGAAATTGCATAACCAATAATTATCTTGGTGATCTTCCATTCAAAAAAAATCTCAAGCCTACGTGATATGCAGATTCCCACCCATTTGAAGACTGTGACATTCAAGGAGTGGGGAGTCTATCTGCAGTTTTGACAACTCTTCCATAGCAGATGAATTTTGATTTTAACATGAAAATACAAAAAGATGGAAAACCAAAATAAGCACTAAGTAATGATGACATGCTAGCACACTTCAGAAATGATCATGAGAGAGTCTGAAGGTTCTTTTCCCAAATCACCAGTTGAAATACTGTTCAAAACAAAATCAACTGAAAATACTTTCTATTTGATGGCTGCCTGGCAACCTACTGGAAAGGACTCAGCTTTCAGCTGGTGACAGGTATCCACATCACACACCATTATGTAAGGCCTTCTCATTGAAAACAAGGCACAAAAGACTGAATAACCATTAAGGTTTGACTTCTGGAACAGGGTAGGAGGCATGTTAATGAAACAGTTTAATGAAACAAGATTTCTATAGTTCCTGTTGTGTCTGCTCTAAAAGGCAAGAATCAGTATCTCTAAGCTGTTCAGCAGCCTTGTTTTGTAGACGTCATCAAATCAATCCATGAGGACATAGAAAACTAAAAATCTGTATTTGGCAAATCTTACCCTTCACTCCTTAACATGCATCTCAGGATACAGCTCCATGACAGCTTAAATAAATCTCAGTCAGCACTCTTCAAACCCATCCTCTCGCCTGAGTCAGCACTGGCACCACCCGATCCTGCTCAGAAACTAGCCTGGCAAAAAAGTTAACCTGGAAAAAACAGTTGTTTTTGCCAATGTGGCTTCCTGAATTGGTTTAGTGCCAGCACCCAGCAAAAGTAAAAGGGGGGAACCCTCTGGCAGGACAAGGGCAGACAAAAAAGTAGCAGTGCCAGTTTCATTCAGCTTCAACTGTCCTGCAACCATGAGCTCAGAGAACAGTCTCACTCTGACTTTAAAGAAACATGAGCTGCTGCTCCCAGCAGAAAAGTGGTTCAACTTTTCACCTCTCTCCTGATGTCTTCTCTACATCACCATCAGCACTCTTGCAGACAGCTAGATTAAGCACCTTATCTGGTAGGAAACTAAACCAGCAATACATAAACCAAGAAGCCTTTAGTTTTCAGCTGGATCAGGTCCCTAACAGATCTATGAGGTTCAACAACCCACCTTGCACCAAAAGGTGAGAACCTGCAACTGAAGGCAAGGAAAGGCTAAAGCTCAACTTCAAGTGACTGTGAAGTTGCACTCATGTTCAACGTAGAAAAAAAAATCACACCAGGGCTATGTAACATTTATACAAAACCACTTCTGTACAAAAAATTTAAGCTGACATAAAAAAAAAAAAAAAAAAAAAATCAGCAGATCTAATGCTTCATGTTTTAATTTTCTGCAACACACCATTAATAGTTAAAATGCCTATTTCCTCAAAAATAAATCTTTCATTTATTTGTTAGCAATATTATTTTCAGAGAAAAAAAGCTACTAAAAATATATAGGAGAGAGAGAAACAGCCTGTTGTGATTAACTAGGGCATGACAAATATCAGCAGCATGTGCAAGCGGTACTGGGGAGCAAAGCCAGGAGGAACAGCGACAACAACATTATACAAACAACACTGATTCATGAACAACAAAGAATTCTTAGAAACTGCTGCCTGGGTTATGTCCAAGGCTCTCTTTACCTTGGTTAAACTATTAAGAAAGTCACTTTAGAAAGCTGAGCACTTCTGCACAACCAAGCTTTCCTGGAAGCAGGAGCTGATCAATCTAAAGGACCTTATGTAGGCAACTACTGCAAGAGTGACTGTGAATTGATCTATAATCAAACTGGTTTCATCAGTCATGCATGCACTATAAGTGCAGGTAGTATCCAGAGCAGCTGCCAACCAATATAGCAGAGCTTTCACAGCCTCCCCAGGTATGCTGCAGTGACACTAAAGGTGACATGAAGCTGGAACTAGTCATTTGTCCCATCTCACCATGAAAGGGGTCTTTTGCCATCATGGCTCTGAAAGCTGCACGTACCTACATACTCCTCATCTGCTGAAGACCAAACACTTCACCATTCACTGCGCACTGTGATACCTTAATGCTAGTGATATTTTAGGGTCTTTTCAGATGAATTTCACTTATTTCCTCATCTGTTTTAGCTAGCTCTTGTCACTTTTAGCACCAAACTCTGGACACAGTACTGATCAAATAAGGGATTCTTGGAGGACTCAGTTTTGCCTCAGGGATGCAGCAAATCTGATTTCTGCTTTTCACCGTGCTGCCGCTTGGAGGACAGCATACTCAAAGAACAGTCTGGGGTACTTCCATATACAATTCACTTCTCCAAAATTCAAGAGTTAAAGCTATCGCTGCCTCTCAAATAAGCAGTAAGTTTCCAGCACTACTGTATTTAGACAACCTTGCAAAAGAAGTATGACTTTTCAAAGAAAGCGGTATGTTCATGAGCAAATGCTACAACATCTCTGTTGCAACAAATCACTAGAATATCATAAATCAGAAGCAAGAAGTTTATCTCAATAAATTCTTGACTGCTGACACCTAGTCACTAACAGCAGAAGTATTTCTCTTTAAATATCAAATACACCTATTAAAGGATTTTAAAACATTAAGAAAATTCAGTAAAGTCATCATTTAGGACTGCATTTAGACACGTGACTTTCTCACAGCTCTTCAACACAAGCAAAATATAGGTGCAAAAAAATAAGGTAAAGGTAAAACTGGGGTGAAGCTGCAGAGCGCTGAGCAGAAGCACATGGTCCCACTGAGATCAAAGCATGTGCCAAGTGTCTCATGAGTGACAGACTAGGATCTGTACAGAGTAAAACTTCACAACGCTGTCATGTAAGGCTATCAACCTGCATACACACAGCTGTCTTCTGGCAGGTAGCCTCTGTCTGTGCAAACCTTAGGCAGCAGGAATTTTACAGAGGTCAAAACTCTTGAAGGATTCATCTAGATGTGGTTTCCACTGCTGTGAGATGAAATATGAAAAAAAGCAGAGAAAGTTATCACCAAGAGGCAGAGCTTTGCACAGGAGTTGTTTCTCACCCTGCAAAAGGTGACCTCCCAAAGCCTCTTTGACTCTCCTTTAAGAGGATTACAAATCCTACCCTTGGGAGACCTCTGCTCAGCTACTGGCACACTGATATTGCACATTAATACTGTCTCTTCATTATCAGCAGAGAGATATCACAAGAATTTATAAGGTCACTGCTCAAAGATCAGGATTTTAAATGGAACCTCTAATGCAAGCAAGGAAAGCCTTAGCCAGCGGTGTTTGGTGAGGACTCCGCTTTGTGGCTACCACATGCCTAGTTGCAGTCTGCTTAGAGCAGACCAATCCAACTTATTTACAGATGCAGGCTACTGACTGCCCTCACAAGTGGACATTTCATCAAGGAACAACTGAAAACGAGAGATCATCATACAATAAAAAAAAATTAGGGCAAGTCTAGTGAACGCGGCTCATGGCTCCACAGCTCATGCACCAAACCAAAAAGAGCCTCAGCAAGCAGTGAACTCAGGAGTATTTTGAAGAAGTGAGGAGCAGCAGTGCCTTGCAAGAACACACTGTCATCAAAAAAGGAAAGCCAAGAAGCAGACTGCAGTAAATCCTATTACATAATTTTATTTTATTTTTTTTCTCCCCACAGACAGCAGGAACCAAGAATTCAAGGACAATTTTTCCCCCGTTCTTTTGGGTTTTGCACCTTCCAACAAGACACCATTTCTGAATGGAGTCTGTAAAGCAATTCCTGAATGATCCCTAGACACCAGTAATCAGAAGTCACTTCCCCTGTCACTTAACACACAGATGTAAAGCAATCCATGCTGCCATGCAGGTGAACATATGCAGTGTTTTGCCTTCATAGAGTAATCAATCAAATTTAAAATGCATTATGAATTTCACAGTTACAAAAACTAAGACCACCAGAAATGAAGAGAAACTTTAACAGGTAGGAACACATTGCCAGCAAGGATGTAGAATCTCCATGGACGGAGATTTAGGATGACATTAGACACATATACCAAATAATCCCAACGGATACGGTCAGTCCCAAACTGGGACAAACAGTAAAATGTTCTTAGAAGAAGAAAAAAAGTATGTGGCTAACACAACAGAAGATCTTCTCAGATGCACCTCTAAGAACACTCCACGGTTTTGGCTGTTTCAGACCACATAGTGCAACAGCTATGTGAAGCCAGGAGTTAAGAGTTTTAGCCAATAACTGTACAGAGAAGCTACCCACAAAGAATTATTACAAAAGCTGTAAAGGCAGAGAAGATCAAATTACAGTTCTTAAGCAGTTCTGATAAAATAAGAATGATCTATAGCTTTCCAAGAGACCACTGACTGAAAGACTAATAAGCAGCTTGCAGTCAACTTGGATTTTTAGTATCTGTTCTTAACTTTTGAATTATGATGCTTTTAAAAAGACCCAACCCAAACAGCCTTGGATAAAAAAAAGTCAGTTGCTGACAATAATTGATTTCCACAGAAAAATCCACAACTAGGACAAAACAGAATTTCTAATTGCTATTTTTAAAGCTGCAGTGACAAAAAACCTCAAGACAAACATTATGTAAGACCATTAACCTCTTTGCTCAATATCTGGCACCTTAATTTAGCACGCTACCACACTAGATAGCTTAAACTGAATTCTTAATGTCGCTGCATACCACTGGCTGCAGCAAGGCAGGAATAGCAATAATGGAAAAGAAAAAAATCCCAAAGCAAGTATCGTATACTGAATTTTGCAATTAGAGTTCCTTGGACACAAACAGATATGCCTGAGCCTGTCCAACTCTAAAGAAACTGTATTCTTTCCAGAGTGGTAATCCCCAAAAGATTATCAGATCTCCCTATTATCTTAGGAATACTGAAAAGAAATCAGAGTACGCAGTAGATCTGGACTGACGGAAAACCTCCAGTTCACCTTTTATACTAGAAAGTGGGTCAAACGCGAAGAGCCTGTAACCTGATGAAAAAGAAATTACTTTGGTCGAGCGTCTTTTTCCTCTTTACAAACTAACCTCTCAGCATTACACACACATCCTCCATGGCAGTTCAGGTATGACTAAAATCTCCAAAACTGCCGTGTACTGTATGTAACCGTGGTGCAGTGGCTATCACATATACACATATGGTTTAGTAAAAGAACAAGGTTATCTTGAAGAACATTCATGTCAAACTCCCCACAAGAAAAAACAGATTAATCTTCTACACTGATATTAAGCAAGACTGATGAATTTCAACTAGACGGCCTCTTAAATACTGTCTTCCATCCATTCTTATCACATTGTGGCAAAGAATGACATTCAGGAAGAAAAGAAAGACTGATTAAGAGCCTACTTTCAGAAGCTATCGTCCTGCTGTGTAAAAAGAGCTCTCTCTATGAATCACCAGTTCATCCTCCTCTCACTCCATTTACTCTTCAGAATTCCCTGATGTGCTTGAATTCACACTCCACCCATCCAGGCAGTAATGTCCTAACTTGCATACAAGAATACTGTGGAAGACAGCACCAAAACACTCAATCAACTTAAGCCAAATGGCCTCTGGTGCTCTTCCTCATCACAAATCTGATTATTTTAATTGGAGGAGACAATGAGATGCGTCAAATACAACTTACCTTTGGTAAATCCTACTAACTGCTCCCAGTCACAGTCCTCCACGTGCCCACAAAGGTGTATCAGAAGGACCTGCCCTACGACTGTTCCCAGGACTGAAGTGAGGCTGACCAGCCTGTAGATCCCTGGATTATCTCTTGGGTCTATTTTGAAGATAAGCACAACATTTGTCTTTGTCAAGCAATCAGAGACGTCTCAGCACCTCTGTGACTTTTCTAAGATGACCAAGACTGGCATCACTATAACACAGTCAGCTCAGCACGTCTGGGTGCAGCCCATCAGGTCCCACAGACTCACGTGGCTCATTCTCTCAGGTAATCCCTCACTCTGTTTTCATTTGTTCCTGATTGCTGTTTCCTCTTTGAATCCTGACTCTAAACACAGGGGTCTGGAAGACTACAGCATAAAAAGCACCGAGTATCTCAAGCAAGTCTCTGCAAACCATTACTCATTCAGCAGATTTTTTGTTTAGCCTTTTGCAGCTGATGTAGTGGTAGAAGCTACCTCAATTACCAGGGATGTCATAATAAGCACCATCCTGAGAAAAAGTAGTTGTTTTCACAGTTCAAGGACAGAAATGCAGACTAACAGCTTAGTTTCTTCTGTCTATTCCAGGTTGCCAAAGAAACCACAGGTCTCTTTGCAGGATGTAAAACCAACTTTCTGGAGAGCTGCATGACCCCATTTCTAAAACATTTGGCAAAAAAGCCTCCACTCTCACTGTCGGCCAGGCTGAGTGAATTTAACAAAGCGAAGACAGCTTCCTTCAAGAGCAAACGTTCCTTAAAGAGCAAACCTAGGCCCTCCTGAAAATCCCTGAGAAGTTTCACGGAGAAGCTTCTTTTCAGCATTAAGAAGAAAAATCTAGATGATGGAATAAGGAACTAACATTTTTACCTAGTTAGATGCCAACTAGCCAGCCTGTTCCAGGTATAGAAAAGGAGATGCTTTAGAATGACTCCGTATTTTCATGGTTTCTACATGCATAATATCCCAGTGTATCAGATGAGAGGCAGCAGGAGAAAGCTCAAAGTTGTTCTAATGCTCCCCAAGAGAAAAGATAACCAAAGGACACAAAATGTTTGCAGCCTAGGTTGCTGCTGCAGGCTTCTGGCATTGAGCAGCCATCTCATTGTGCCACACTCGTGCTGCCAAAGTGACGGCAGCGCCTGCTGGGTCTGAAAGCGAGTACGGAAGTGGAGCACAAGCAAACAAAAGTACATTTTATCAGACTCCAGAACTTGCAAGTCTCCCCTGCCCCCTTCTGGGAACAAAGTGGATTTGAAAACTTCAACATCTATTTCCAATGATATAATTGTTTACATGGACAAACAACTTCCCCCAAACAAACCAACCAACCCCCAAAACTCAGAACAAGCTTTTGCCTCAAGCAGGAGTCCCTTCAAGGAAGGGCATTGATATTACTAAGAACATCTCCTTCAGCAGCAGAGACACACTCAAACTGGATTTTCTTTACCTACACACTGAAGCCACTGACAGAAACTCATTCTGGATCTAAGCCGATCCATTTCTGAGGTCAGGATGCAGATGCACAATGCAGACTCCCTGTCCTTTACTCCAGTATCTCCACTACTTCCCCAAAACAAAATAAGAATAAATTAAAAAAGAAAAGATAGCAACTAGAACAGAACTTGCATGATAAGCATTCACTGCTCATAAACCTTCCCCACAAGTTACGGAAACCACATTCTATTAAGCTGCTGACTGAAACCTGACTTAAGCAAAAAACCTTTTGCATTGGCTTGCCACCCCACATATTTCTGTTGAGATCTTAAATGCAAAAGACAAATAGACCTCAGCAGGGCCAGAGGAGAAAAAAATTCTCCTACCTGCCTCTTTCTGTCACTGCTAACAAAGAAAACATTGTGCTACTGTTCATGTATTTTTTAATTTCACATTTTTAAAAGAGTTGCACTTTCCTCTTCACCTCCAGAGTGCAGTCCTGCAATGCTCTGCTACTCAGCAAACTTAAGTAGGTATTCAAACATTTTTCCTTTGTCTCTGCTTTCCATGTGGGCTACTGTGGAGGAAAGCTAAGCAAAGACCCATCTGGGACAAGGAGAAGGGAATTTCCAAAGGAATGGAGCACAGTAACTGTTAAGCAGCCATTTAGGATCTATGCAGAGAAACATTTCTCATTTTAAAGAGACTGACCCTGCAGCAGAGATACAGGAACTCTATCCAAAGAGCACATTGTGAGCTATGACACGTTCCATGCTCTGCCCTCCCTTTGCAAAGTCAGCTGGTAAGGAGCAGAAGCTGGCTCCAGGACTCAGGAAGCACCACAAATGTTTTGTTACCTAGGAATTAGGTCAACATCTAGATTTAAATCTATCGAGTCTGAGAGTTATGCATCAGCCAAACACAAACGTGCCACAAAGAACCATCACAAGCAAGCTAATCTCACTCTTGAGGCCCTTCAAAACCAGCATTTAATTTGCTTCCCTTCAAGCTCACTGTAAAGCAGCTTTACAATTCCTACGATACGCTGTGGGCTGTGACACTACTCTGATCCATCTCCTCCTCAGATCTATACATTGCCCTTTTTATGAGCTGTCTGAGAATTAATTACATGGAAATGAACAGAGTTAGATAAAGGGGTTCCAAGCATTTGGCTCTCTTAAAAGAGCTGAGGACTACAGGATCTCTGCCTTCAAGAAATCTGTAGCAACGCTCACTCAGTACAACTTGTGCTGTTAGAAAGAGAACAAGCTTAAGATCCAAACAAGCAAACATCAGTACCGTGCCCATCTTCTCACTTGTGGCCAGAAACAAACATACACTCAGCCCTGGCGTGGGTTCTACCTCTGCCTCTCGTCACCACCAGACCACATCAGAGCAACATCCTGACCTGAGGAAGTTCTGCCAGAACTGCAAATGATGCAGAAACAGCAACTCTGAACAGGAAAGATTAATGCTCTAACTTTAATACATTTTCTACATAAGCTCCACCTATCCCTCCACATAAGGCAGTAACAGTAAGCTTCATAGCCTCATACAATCTGGAATTTCACTGCCCAAGAGGACTTTAATCTCACATACTCAGGCAAAGCTGTATCAGGGCATCTTGGCAATCAGAACCGAGTTTGAGAGTGAATGGAGGGGCACGTGTATTAGAATTTTCTTTCTCTGTCTTACTGTGAAGACAAAGCTGAACAAACATTTTGCTTTAGCAACACTTGTCTTTTTCTACGTGGGGTAGCTGACAACACTTACACTTGGCAGGCCCCAAATGGCATCATGCGGTTTTAGCAGACAGCCCAGCTTTTGTCTCAACGCTGTTAAAACATTTAAAGCCAGGAGAAATACAGCAATTCTTACATCCCTCTGCTGAAGTTTAACAGGTCAAAGTGCTCTGTCGATTTGCTTAAGAGATTCTTCAGACGATCATAATGTATCTGAGGTCATCCAAATGGAAAAGAAAAGAACAAAGAACAGGCTACTGGTTTTGGTGCTTCCACTGAGTGTTTAGATGATCTTGGTCAAACCATTCAGTCTTGGTGTACTCCAGCCATCAGCAAAACTGCATTTCAGAAAGGAAGAGCAGGATAGTCAAGTAAATCATCTGTACACTGTTTTGAAAGACTACAGTTTGGTGATCCTCTTATTTTCCATGATCCCCTTGCACTTCATCTCCACTTAGTCTGACCTGATAATTAAATTCTCAATATTTTCAGAATTTGTGCCCCAGTCCATCAACAACTGAACTGAGTTTGTTAATACTGATTCAAATTAGGGCACCTCTCTCAAGTGAATGTGGTGCTGTTTGGCAGAAGAATCAAACCCTTCAGCAACTTCTCTGCTCAAATGGCAGAAACAGAAAAGAACAATCTAGGAGCGCATCAGTTCCACAGAAAGACTTAAGAGCATAAAAGCAAGATTATCCAAACCAATTCACTTCACCCTGGTAAACAAACTCTTGTGCCAAAAGCACCAGAAGCAGCTGTTATCTAGTGGTTTCTCCTGCTAACATAGTTCCCAGACGCTGATATTAAACAAAATCTGGGGCTTTGTTAAGCATCAGAAAAAGGTCAGAAAGGCAGAGAAAGCCAAGGCAGTCAGTTGTGCAGTCAGTTGTACAGTTATGCAGATTACATCGGTGCTCAGGGCATAGCTTAAGCTCTTGCATGAGAAAAGGGAACTGCAGGTTGCCCTATGATGCTGAGTGGACACCCATTCTGAAATAAATATAGCAAGGTTTGTAGGGATAAGTAAAATCTTCTGTTAAACCAACTGATAGAGGATGCCCTCCCCTCCTGATGCAACTCCTTCTATTTTTACACTGCTGATGAAAAAATTAAGTCAGCTGGAAAAAACATATTTTGGGGCCATACTTTTCTACCTAATCTTTCTTTCCTTGGAAAAACAACTGATAGTTCACGTGCTAGTCACGTTTTCAGTGCCAAAAAAAGCACTCGCATCACTGTGTACCTTCTCAATACACCCTGCAAAACAAGATTTATTTTAAAAGTGTGGTTTTATCACTGTAACTGTATCTACATTAAGGGATTCCACTGGCAGAGCTGCACTAGACAAGGATGAACATGCTGATTAATGCAGCTGTCCCAAGCATTTGTAGCAGAAATGACCTTATAAGCACATTCACGGGGAGTTAAAGCCACATAATCACGTTGCAAATCCATGCCCCCTCCTTGATATCAGTTTAATTTTCCTAAGCACATGACCCTTAGGGGTCACAAGCAAGAAAACACGTGCTGTAACTTCCCATCTTGACACTTCTCCATTTTGATTTTTTTCATGAGAAGGTACCAAACGAAGGTACATCCTCTTGTACGGTCAATCCACTAAAAAAAGAAAAACAAAACAGAACAAAAACACACAGAGACAAGAAGGAAAGAATAAAATCTCAGCTCCATGTTAGGAAAAAACAAACAACCCAGTGCAGGTGTTGCAAGAAAGTAAACAATGCCATGGAAATACAGCGATAACGTGCAATATTTTGGTTTTGAATAGGAAATAACTTAAAGTTATTTCATAACAAACCTACTTTAGACAAAGACAGTGCACTAAAACTAGTATATAATTCAATTAAAATATGAGACAGTATCTGATGACCACTCTCAAAACTAAGGTAGCAGATTTCACTTCCAGCTAGCTACAGCTAAAGAGAATTTAATATAAGGATACTCTCACATCCCTCGTGGCATTAAAAGAATCCAGTATGGCAAAACATATATGACACACAATTCAGGGTCATGGAAGGGATTTTGATCCAGACCTTTTGTTATCCTGTTATTCTTCTGGAGATCAACATAATCTTCAAGACTACCAATCACTCATACTGAAAATCTTAAAGCTGCTAAAATGCCTCAGGGGTCGTTTTGAGGCTTGCAGTACGCTCTGGAAGGTAAAGGACAAAGAATTAACAGAGACGCCCTTGGCCACTTGAGTGAAAATGAAAGGCATTCTGAACCCGAGGCTATCTTCTCAGAAGACACATGAATTGGATGGCCAGTCACAGCTTCAAGCTTGGCAAGATGCTACATGTTTTGAAGGTCTTTTGCCCTTGGCATTAAAAAATGTCTGCAAGATCATTTTCCCAGACCAGGAGCCAGCACTGCCATCCTTTGGTGCCGCCTTCTAGCAAACCTCACGCTTCCAAAGGATCCAATGTAATTTTGGCTTTGCAAAAAGAAAAATCCAAGGTGGAGGGAGCTCCTAGATACCAAAGCAGCAGTCCCTGAACACAGTCCATCATACTGCATTTCTTAAGCCCCTTCCAAAGGAAAGAGACCTAATACTCCAAACTTTTATTATTACTCTCCTTATATACTGACACTGGGCAGCAGGCCTCTTGGAATACTCTCCCACACCCAGCCAGTTCTGTTCTGAAGGTCTGAAACAAGAAACTCTTCTTTTTCAATCAAAGTGAGGAATCAGACAAATGAAGCCTATATTTAACTTCCTATTCACTGCAGCTGTTCCAAACAAGTTCCTGTAAACACTCTACAGGTCACAAATCTCCAGTATCTTATCTAAATGTTAAGCTGCTGAAGTAGAGCTCAAAGCTCTTTCCAACAGGCTTTCTAGAGTGCCACTTACAATGGCTGAGGCCACTGGCTAAGTAACAGAGCTGAGAAGCCAAAGCAGAAACAAAACTATTTGTTAAACCTGATCTATTGTCAAATTGTCTCGTGTCTAATTATTAAGTGCAGCACCTGCACATATATATGGAAATAAATTACTTTTGCCCCATATGCTAAAAAAGCACAGCACATCATCATTTGGAAGACAAACAGATTGTAGCAAGTCTGCTTTTAATAGCAGGTCTGCCTCAAGTGTATAAAAGCTATCTTGATTTTTAACACCTTAAGTTTCTCTAAAGATACTGGAAGAATGTGTCGCAGCTTCTACAAAACATTAGTCTGCTAAATCAGATGCATTCTCACAGTCATCTGGGTTACAATACAGCATGGGCTGTACATATCTAGGAAAAGCTAATGTACTCTTTCATTTCCTTCTCCAGTTCAACACATTGTGGTAACAGGTGCCAGAAGTGTACCCTCTCAGACTGAAATACATACTAAGAAGCACTATGGGTAGAAAAAAAGAGAACTCTGTGTTGAAGATCGTAAGAAAACTGCAAATGATAGCAAATCTGAAACAAAAGAAACTGCTTTGCACTCACAGAAGAGTCAACCTGCCAAGCATGCTACCACGAGACATTGGCCTTATCAGAGTTTTTAAAAGGTTTTGAATTCTTCTGGTTGTCATGTCACAACAGGATGGAGTACAAAAACCACAAAAGTCTGGAAACACTTCACAAGCTACCTTGTAACCTTCAATTGCTGGGTTTTAGGAAGATTTTTTACCTGCAGTGAATAAAGACCTTGGTTTACTTATAGCTGGTGAATGATATAATACTCTTAACTATTGTTTAACTACAAATATTTGAGTTGAGCAGCATTTACAAATCAGAATTCATGTTAAGACAACTGGTTTTTATTAATAGGTTCAGTGTATTCTCAACTGATGAAACACATACAGAAATGTCAGTCCTAAGGCTATTACATGACTAATGAACAGACCACAGGAACAGAAATACCTGTGATCTTACTTAACTAAGGCTAAGAATAATTAAGGGGAAAAATAGAAACCCTGAGTGCTGCTATTACAGGAAAAAATACCAGTGTGCACAGCACCTGAAGAAGAGAGAGTGAAAACTATTCAGATTCTGTGTGGTGAACAACAGTGATACTTACTCAGTCTGACTAATGGAGTTAGAGGTTTTCTCTCAGTTCTGTAAATATAAAAGATGCATAAAACATGCCTGATAATGCTTATTGGTTCAGATTTATCTTACCTTCAAATTTTAATAAGTGCATTCAGGTCAATGCTTGTGGCAAGAACTGCGAAATATTTAAGACCTCAATTACATAAAGAAGATTTGTAACCAGCCAAAGAAAATGCCAGTTGCACAGCATCAGAAAAACCACAATATTGCGTCCAAATGGGAAATAAAGCAAGCTATTCCAATATTTGCAAAAGTAAGGGCATCCATAATCTTTTTGTATATGGTCACATTTAATCTAAGAAAATCTGCATATTCAAGATTAACCTGATATGGGTTTTACTGTGGGTGTGTTTTAGAAACTATCTTAAACACCCGCCTATGTAGTGTTTCAACACAAACTGAACTTCAGTCTGCTTTAACAATCATTTGGGGACAGACTCAAGACTGAAGTTAAAAGGTCTTTTTTTCCCCCCCTACATTTGTAGGGTGAGACTCAGCTACTGTGAATTTACCTCCCTCAGAGCTGCCATGTAGCTTGACATACAGACCACAGTTCAGAAAAGAGAAATACACCTTCTACTAAGCAGAAAGTGTTGCGAGGGCCTTCCAAAGCTCCAGGACTTCACCAGTTTCACTTACAATCCACAACAGCATCCAAACCAACACAAGAGTGCAATTATACCTCATCTTCTGCAATAGCTCCAACATTTTCATTGAAGTTATTCTTTGGTTTGATCCAGGCGCTGACTAAGACACAGGACTATGCAGCCTTCCAGACTTCTCTCCCAAATCCTTCCTGCTTTAAATAACTCACTGACATCTGCATTCACTGGTGCACTGGTTTTGATGCTCGAAGCTGCTTATCGCCTATAGTTAGCTGTAATGAGATCACGACTGCCTCCCCACACGTGCTTAAGCTGCTTAGACTGTGCTGTCAAAGGACACAGAACAAACAGCCAGCCCTATCTTCTTGTGCCTTTTAAAGATTTCTAAACTCACTTTTCAAAACACTTGACAATACTTTGATATCGGCAATAGACAATGCTAATCTCAGTTAAAGATTACATGATATTTTGCATAAACCCAGTCTGGCAGTTAAAAAAAATGGGGGAAATGCAGCTCAGCATAGAACTACAGGGGAAAACAAGAGAGCAATGTCGCAGCAGAATATCTGAGCTATACAGTAGTTCACCTTTAGATCAGCACTTAAATGAGCGGTTACAAAGACACAGCAGCATCCCCTTCAGAGAAGGCACTGCATCTCTCCTCTCTCTACCCCAGGAAGGTAGCTGTGGAACCCAGCACCTTTGGTCACTGCCTGCTGCACTTCAAACTAGCGAAGACCACTGGTGGCACAGGTCAGGGACCTCCCCACCAGAAAAGTGAACTGTGTGACACAGCCACTATTTAAACACATGGGCTCTCAAGAAACAAGGTCATCCAAGTTCAGTGGCAAACAAGTGCTTGCACCACAGGTACTACTACTGAGTCATATCTTCGTTGATAAAGAACCAGGGGAAAACAGGTATGCTAGACTTTCTTCCTAATTTAGGACAGCACAAGGTAATAATCCCTTTCAGCCTGGAAGACTATCAAGCCAGCCTATCATCTTCCAGCAAACTAACCTTAGAAAGGAAAAAATAAACACCACAGTGACAGAGTTCTGAAACCCTTGTAAGATAATTCAGCTGCAATTCGGCCACCTAAACAGCCAGAATTGCTAGAGCATAAGAGAAACCAAACCCTGGAAGTTTAGTTATTATAAAGAACTGACACCAACTTGATTAGAAGTTAACAAGTACAGGGACTGAGCTTTTCACTCCATTCCGGTGCACTTACCTGGGCATTCCTGTAGCATCCTCCAAAAATAAGAGCATACCTCCCACAAACCACATCCACTTAATTGAAGGGTAAAATTATAAAATGAGAGGTAAAAAGGAAGTGGCTTATTTTTCTTCGCATGGTATTTAAGGTGGCTGCATAGGTACTCTGGGCAAAACAGAAAGAAGTTACCTTAGAGATGTCACCCAAGCTCTCTCTCTTGAGCAGTCACTGGAATATGGAGCCAATCTCTCACAATCAAGAGGAAGCAGGACGCCAGAAGCAAGTCAGCCTGGAAGATGTTGTACAGAAACGAATTAGCAAGTGCTAAATTAGCTTTTATTTAGATCTTTACTGCTCATTAATTCGGAATGTTTGCGATCACACTTTCCCTTGAGTCTGGGGCAGAATTCACAGCGAGCTCCTTTCAGAATGCAACTGCTCTCACTCATTCCGATGGGCTCTGAGAGATGCTCTACCAAAGGTACCACGGGGGCTGAAGGGACCACTGTCCCCAACTGCCTCCTCCATCCCTCAGTTGAAGGTTGCCAACCAGCAGCAAGTGGGTGAAAACAGGATGCGCGGCTGCTCTTCATCTGGCCTGGTTCACAAGATACTGGTGAGAATTAACGAAGAAAGGTTGAAGTGTGGTGTACTAAACTGTGGCAGCTGAACAGGCGCTGCCGTAGGCCCTACTGCAAGAGAGGTAGCATTTGGCAAAGAAGCAGGACAGCTGGTGGAGGAGATAACCTTTCTAACTACAAAAGCTAAATCAGAGACAGCTTATCTATTGGAGCTCACAACCACATGTAGTAGTATCCTACTAGGATAGGCACATTACATCTCATAACCTTTTTTACTGCTTTTATCAAATTTGGTTGATGCTGATCTTCTACTAATATAATTATGGCAGCCACACCCGTGTTATTTTAGAACAGAAACAATCGCACCAATGCTAACTACTGTGGAGAGCATTACACAGACAGGGAGGCAAAGCTTGTTCCTTTACTCCCAGAGAAGGGGATAAAATCATTTGTTGGGAATGAAAATGACCACGTACTGATGGGAGTTATGCAAAATAAACAAAAGCTTAAAGAAGCTTGTCTTTTATCCATGGTTAATGCTTCTCAAAACGCATAGAAACAAGCCTACAGAAATAAGTGAAGGCAAATGACTTGCACCTTGACTACTCTGCAGAGTAGCACGCACCAATGGGGGCTGTATAGGAAGCAGAGACACCCCAACACGCCAATTAAGAGAACTGCGTCTATTAGAAAGTACATCTACTCGAAGAGCACGCTGGGAAAGCCAAAAATAACAGCTGCTGCCACACCAGAAAAGCACGGGCACTGCGTACAGGCAATGCCTGCAAAACAGAAACTAAGCAGCCATGCACAAACACTTCCTCTTCCTCCCCCCGCCCCTACAAGAGCAGCAACAAACCTGAGATTAAACACTTGCCAGCATCCTGCTCTGCATTCTCATCACATCAGGAACGTACAAGAGGGAGACTGCGAGCTGCTCCTCCATACATTGGAAGGGTTCCTTTGGATTACAGCAAGTAATACAAATAGACACAATTCTCACAGAGGTTTCTGTCACATTTTCTTCTTTTGTTTCATTCCTTTCTCTATCTCACACATTTCAGAGCTCACTAGGGACCCGCTGTATTCACTAGGCTTCATTTTGATGCATTCCTTCTCAAAGACTGAGAAGTCAGAAATAAAAGCATTTGTTCCTAGGCAAGTCACATTATATAAACAAGCAAGCACAGAGCCATGGCTCTACTGATCTGCCACACACAAACCCTGCAAGTCAAGTTCAAATCTAAACCCCACCCAGAACCAAAACTGTCAGTGTGACACTGTCAAATGCAAGAGTAAACAAATCAGGCTGCAGTTTGCTGTCAATACTAAGCTCTGAGACTGTAAATCCTGGCATCAACACTCAGCTGTGATGCACATGCCTCAAACATTACAAGCTAATTCCTGATGGGAAGACTGAGAGAATCCAATGACAGCAAATGAAAAGCCTGGGTTACAATGCAATGTTGGAGTAATGGCCCAGACAAGGCCTCTGTCAGATCTTCTATGGCTTCAGCATTTGCATTTCAACCACAGATGGAAGAAACACCTCCTTGAGAGCACAGGCTGTGGATATTCAAACTTACCACCGACATTTCTTATTCCAATGGAAATCACAAGACAGTGCCACTCAGACCCTGGTGTGCCAGTCAGAACTTACCAGATCCATGCCAACCTTTAGACACAGAGAAATCAACTAGAAACTGAAATCTAAGATGACAAGTAATCAAACCTTTTTACAAACATTTGGTGATCCATTGAACCAAAGAGACTGTGTCCTGCAAGCAGATGGTCAAGAAACAGTTCGTAGCTTGTACAGGGCTCTCATCTCACACTAGTCAAGCTCAATGAGGTCACATTTTCACAGTTTGATAATTTTACCCAAAATTAATAAGCTCCATACATGGGGAGGGAAGGAGAGATGAAAAACTAGGCAGCTCAGATAGGATGAGAACAGCACGCAACTGCATGATTAAGAAGAAATCATAATGCCTGTTCAGAAGGCTAATTAGTTGATAAGGGTGTAGGTACTACTTCAGCGTGGGCATTTTTCAACCTCTGGGTGCTTGCTATTCTAACTGTGACTTCTCACTACATGCCACATAATACAGAGTAACCTGCAAGTCAGTTGACTTACACAGTCTGCCATGAGAGGGGATCCCAAAGCACATCTAATTTTGCCTTCTAGAACATTTTTATAAGGACATGCCCACTACTGTCATCTTGATGGTGAAGCACACAATGATACTATTCATAAAAGTAGCAGGAAAGAAGCATGAACACTACTGTACCATTTAATTTTTAAATATATGGAAACACATATTTAGAAGTTGTTATTTTTATATAACTAAATAAATACACAGTGCAGGTTATCCAGAACAACAATAAGAGTCCATTCCACCACCAGCTCCATGTTCCCACCATTGCCCTTGGACCAGCAAAATCATTTAAAGACCCACAAAGTTGGGGAGGAAAAAAAAGTCAGTTTTCTTCAGTTTGATCTGTTGGCCAGTCAGGGAACTCTGATTCTCACCTGCACAAACACTCCTGTGGGTCACAGTCTATACTTAGGTGAGCTTAAAGTGACTGCGAAGCTACACACTGAAGGTGGCACAACCAAAACTCCTGGTGACTGGAAGTGGATCCTAGCAACTACCCCCTTTCTGAACAGGTAATCGTGATCACTTGCTCTTTTTCTGTGTAAGAAATAAGTTAAACTGCCAACAAGGTGCCTACTGGATAACCAGAATGAAACTAACCCAGGGAAGAGACACGCACTGATCAGAAAAGGGCCCTACCAGCATATCCTACTCCTAGCGCTGGGGTCATCAGAGATTCCTATGGTAATGACCTTGTATACATCAGCTTCGCCCTGCTCTACCAAAAGTCCTGATTAGACAGGAAACAAAGGCAATGCCATAAAAAGGACACTCCAGATCTGCCAAGAGGTTCTAATCTGGATGGCACAGGCTGTTCATCTATGCACCTGGAAACGGTTGTGCTGAAAAAGCTGAGGAGGGTATGAAACACTCTCTAATGTTATCAGAAGAAAAACAAGCATTAGGACAATTCAAAATATTGACAAGGGTTTTATGCAGCCGAAAGAGCAACCCAATGTTATCTTGCTATATACAGAGTTCACACTTAATCTTTTCACAACATACCACTTTCCTTCCAGTTCCAAAAACAAAGCACTTACCTTAGGTCAGTGCCAAACTAACCAGATGCAGAAAAATATTTCTCAATCTCAGTAACAAGAAACCATTACACAGGATTAGGATGTCCCTGATAAACCTACTTAGGGTTACAGTGACACCTTCTAATTCTAACACACTTTCAAACTCCTGACGTAATTTCTGTAAAAAGGAAACCAAAGTCTCAGTTCAGTGATAAAAAACAAGAATACACGAGCAAATAACAGCTCAATGCAAAAAGACTTGCACAGAACATTACAGCACGTTATTTTGTGAGACAAGCTACCGACTAAGTTTACACAAATAGGCCTACAGAAATATTACATTAAAAATGAAGAGAGACCCCAAGCCCCCACCATTCTGGCACCATTCAGTGCTTTGCTAGCAAAGGCCAATCTTGGAATTGAGCTTTGGAAGCTCTGAATACCAAGTTAAGCCAGGTGAACCTGAAGGGAGGAAAAGCAGATGGAGCAGAAATAGAGCAAGACAGGCTGAAAGGAGAAAGGCAGCACATACTAAAGCATATTGCTGGAAAGAAAAATGAGGACCTTGCTGATTCAGAGTTCTAAAATGGAGGGACATGGAGCTTGGCACCAGTTTAAATTCAGAGTAGCTGAAAACCAAACAGGAGTCAGCACCACCCCTCCTAATCCAAGCCCTACTGGGATACCCCAGAGAGGGCTGTTGGTTACAGTCCAGGTCCGCAGACCCATGAGTGCATCCACCCCGGGGACTGCCAGGCACCTCCCGGTAAGCAGCGGGGCAGCCAGCCTTACCGGAGCCTGCCCGCACCCCTTCTCTGCGGGGCTGGCCACACGAAGAGACGCGGGAAGGGCCCCCAACCCCACCGGCTTCCTCACCATGTCGGTTTCATGTTACCACCGTGGTCTGTCGAGTTCCTTCCTGCGCGCAGCGTCCATAGAAAAGAAGGGCACAAAGGGAGGGAACGCTAGCCCTGCTTGCCGGGCAGGTCCCCGGCCCCGACAGCACGACCGCGCTCCCAACAGCTCTCCCCATGCCGGGGGACGGCCCTGCCGCCCTGGCTCTGCCCCACACGGGCCTCGCACAGGAAACACCTGGATCTCAACCCCCGCAAACACGAGGGGACTCCCCTCTTCCCCCCTGCACGACACCGCACCTGGATTCGCCCCGATATGGGCCGGTCCCCGGCTCCCCCCACCCCGGCACGGAGCTCGGTTCCCCGACTCCTCATGGGGCCGCGCCTGTGTCCCCCCCCACACACCTCACCGCGGGGCCGCGTCGGGTTCCCCCCCTCCTCAACCGGACCGCATCGGGCTCCCCCGTTTCCCATTCCCCCTCACGGAGCCGCGCCCGGTTCTCCCCTGCCTCTCTCCCCTCACGGCAGCGCTCCCGGTTCTCCCTTCCTCCCCTCACGGCAGCACGTCTAGCTCAGCCCGTTCCCCTCCCGCCCATCAAGCCTGCCCCGGGCCCTCGTCTGCCGCGTCTCACCGGGGCCGGCCCTGCCTGCCCAGCCAGGGGCTGGCGACACCGAACCCCCAACACCGCCGCTCCCGGCCGTTCCAATCAACAACAAGATGGCGGCGGTTGAGGGGGCGGAGCTCCGATGCTGGCCGTCATAGCAACCGCGCCGTCCAAGCCCCGCCCCGCCGCCTCTTGCCGCTAAGCAAAGCCGAGCCCCGCCCATCGAGGGCACCATGGAAGCGCTGATAGGCTAAGGCCACCATCACTCAAGCTCGGAGCCGCCCCGCCCCATTCCGTGCTCGGACTGCCTCCGGAGCGACGCGCACGTTAGGCACACGTGACGCCCTCCAGTGCCCCGCCCCCCCGAGGGCTGCGCCGTCTCATTGGCTGCCCGCGGAGGGGGCGCTCGGCCAATGGGAACGGGCCGCGGGCCCTGCCCGGCTGGGGCGCGCGCGCGGCCCGCCGGATACGCGACTCCGCTCCCGCCACGGAGACCGCGCTCGGGGTCGGGCCTCACGTCCCATCCCGCTGTGTCCGCCTTCCCCCGGGGCCTTGGGCGAGTAGCGGCGGCCCCAGCGGGATGGCCCGGCGGGTTCGGTGCGTCCCGCGGGGCCATCCGGACCAGCAAAGGTCACGGTTCCTGCGGGCACTGGGCGAGGGGACCCCCCGGCAGAGCTACACGGGCGACTCCTCCGCTGTGAGGTGTCACGGCTGGCCCCCGCCCTCCTCTTCCCCCCTTTTAGGCACACACTCCCCAAATTAATCTTTTCCTCTTATCTCACCAGCGCTTCGGGAGCTGCCGGGAAGGTGGCGCCTGCCTTTGAAATTCAAATAACCGGTTTCCCACCCCTTGGCGCTGACTGACTCCTTCCAAGCCTCCCGCCCGCTCGCCAGGCCCTGCCAGCCCTCCTCAGCATGTCGTGCTGCCTGCGCTAATTCGCTTCCTCCCAGTTAAAAACCTGACCCCTTCCATCGGCCCGCTGCTCATCCCGCCCGCCGGGGATATGCCTGGGAGCGCTCTAGCAAGGGAGAACTTGAAGGAGACACCGGGCAAAAATTTCTCAGAATTTCTTGTGATTGAGTTTTCCTGCCCCAGATCACATCTCTGCAGAGGACTGGCCTGGCTGGGTCACATCCAGTCTACGGAGATGCTGCCATGGCCGGGGCAGACGCTGTCAAAGCCCTCGGCACATTTTTCACAGTGCCAACCCCAGCCCAGGGCTGATGCTGCTGTAACTACCATCCTGGTCCTGGGGCACACTACCCACGTCCCCAGCTAGAGGCGGTGCTAATGACCACTGCAGCAGGACAACCACCGACGGGGCTGCTCGGCCGCAGCACTCCCTATGGCAAACACAGCAGCAGGTGAAATCTCTGCTACCATTTATTGAGTCTACGCTGGCTGGAGTGGCTCAGAAGCTGGCTGCACCTCATGGTCGGCTGGTTCAGCCATGGAGGAGGGATCCTGTGCTCCTCCCAGATCCGAGGGCCACATCGAGTGTCTGCCAGAGCCTCACCAGGTCAACCCACTCAGATCCAGCACCGTGCCCCAGTCACGCTGTTGAAAAGATAGTCCCTGCCGGTGCCTGAGGTGGGAGGCAACACTCAGCCATTGTCCCATGGACACTGCCCCAGGCATCGCTGCCCAGTGCCCGTTTCTCTTCTCCCCTCAACCCCTCTGCCCTGAGGAATGCAGCCCAAGGCTGTTAGAGCTGTAGGACAGGGCACTCACGCAGGTCCCTGGCACAGCCATCAAACTGCCCCTATGCAGAGGAGAGACGAGAAAGGGTGCTAACGGACCCAGGGCTTCCTCTTGCAACCCTGACAGGGTATCTGCCCTTACTGCCATGGTGTACACTTACCAAGGTGCCAGTGTGGGGATGGTCCCACTCCTCCTCACCCCTCTTCTGCTCTGACACATCCCAAGAGCTGCAGAAGAAAGAGAGGAGGGCACACTGTTGGTGGTATGCCCCTGGCCTTGATCCTGAGGGATGCTCCCAGGAGCAGGTTGCCAATCAACCTTTTCACTGCAAGCTGCACCCCACCAAGCCCACCATCCACCTACCTGGTCATCCCCTTACCCAGCCCATGTGTCTCCTGGGAAGTGAAGGGGGATGCAGCAAGGGCTGTGTTCCCACCTTTCAGTGATGCCCAAAAGTGGTAAGCTGGTCTGCTACCGGATCCGCTTGTTTGCCCACATGCCAGCATACGCTATTCTGCTTGGAGGATCCTCTGTTGGGGGACCTGCAGCCTGGAGCCCCCTGCTGCCAGGGCCACTCACAGAGCTTGACTCTTCTCCCTTGTCACTACAGCCCCAGTGCCACCAAGCACGTTGTCCCCAGCCTCACCAATGAACGTGGATCCAGCCATGCATCACCCTGAGGTGGTTACGCCATTGGAGGTGGTTATTATCCTGCCCGCGGGCTCGTACGCCTCCTCCTCGTCCTGCAGATGCCCGACGCAGGCTGGTCTGACTCCAGTGCCCCCTCGGGCTCTCCTCTCTGCCGCCTGCCACCCCTCATTCATCCTCCCGAAGGGGTGTGCTGCCTGCTCACCTCCTCCTGCAGAGCTTTCTCCTGGCAAATTGGGGCTCCTCTGGTGAGCTGCGGTGGCACTAGCCCTAGTGCTGGGACCCAGCCCTGTGGTGTGAGCAGCAGCACCAGCACTTTTCTGTCCCACCCTGCCCACTGCAGAGGTTGTGCCCCAGTCTGGCTACCGACACGGCTGTTCCCTGGCCAAATCGCCACCGCTGCACCCATGGCTCCCATCAGTGCTGCACCCTCGTCCTGGGCCAGAGACAGCTTGCTAGCACAGCTACCCACAGGCCACAGCCAAACACAGGGTACATTAAACACCCCTCAGGTGCTGCATCTCCCTGGCGAGGACACTATGGGAGCCTGTGCCAACACACACAGCTGCCCCTCGCTGCCGATATGACTGTCCTGGTTGTGAAAGACCCACCTCTTGTCCAGGAGCAACTTGCCAGGGTCTCGGTTGCTGCGGGAGGAGCAGAAGGCAGCCATGAGCCCCTGGTCTTGCTCGCTGTGTCATGCCGTGCCATGCCTGGCCAGGGGGTCAGGGCTCACCTGCACAGCCATCTCCGGGCCACACAGCCCAGGGCAGCCAGCAGCAAGGTGCTGGAGATGGTCAGCATGGCCACGAACCAGGCTGGTGGGTGCCACACCACCTCCATCTGTGTGATGACCAGTGGCTCTTTCTGCAGCGTCTGCAGAGCCAGTGGGATGATGGGGCATGTGAGGGCTGGGGGGGCCCGGACAGACCTGGGAGCATTGCCTGGTCAGTGGGCTCTGCTCACCGTGCGCCAAGTGGTGGTGCTGGGTGGCACCGTGGTGCTCCAGGGGGTGGCGTGCACCACCAGTGCCACCATGGTGCTGCGACGCAGGGCACCAGGGCCATCCCACACCTCCACCAGCAGCACAAAGGTGTGGGGCTCAGCCAGGTCATTGGGGAGGAAGAAGATGGTGTTCCCCTCCAGTTGAAAGTGCCTGTCCTCGTTGCCTGAACAAGAGGGTCTGCTCAGTGCCAGGCCATGCCGCAGTGAGAGGCTGGGTTGTGCTGTGGCTTGGCCGCTCCTCACCTGCAGTGATGGAGTATGCCAGTGTGGCACCATCGGGGCTGCCCTGGCACGCCAGGCGGGTGACAGGCTGGCGGCCGCCTGATCCAACTGTGATCCGCAGCTCCTGCACCTCAGGGGTGCAGATGGGCGCCTGGTCTGGCACAGCCTGTCAGGAGCAGGGGGAGGTGGCATGGCACCTGTGGTGCTTGCACCCACCATGGTTCACCCAACAGGCTTTCACTCGCACCTGCACTCGCACGGTCACGTCACACAGGCGGCTCCGCCGCTTTGCTGGGTTCAGGTCATTGTGGGTGTCCGTCAGCCGCACCGACAGCCGGTAGCTCTTGCACTGCTGGGATTTGAGGGATCCCACCACACGGATCTCGCCTGCAGGGTGACAGAAGCTGCTGGGCACCCATGGGTGCCACGGGGTGCTGCGAGGGCTGGGGAAGGGGTTGGGTGCTCACCAGTGTGTGTGTCGATGGAGAAGGGCTGTGTGAGTCCAGGCCCACCCTCCAGGCTGTACTCAAGGCTGTTTGGTGGGTAGTCACGGTCGATGCCGGCCACGTGCCCCACAGTGCTGCCAAAAGCCACCGTCTCCAGCACGGTGAAGGTGGCATCGTTGGGGCACATTGGTGTGAATTCATTGACAGGCGTCACTGTCACGAGCACGGGCACGTGGGCTGTGTGGCACATGGTGGCTCAGCCATGCTGGCACCACCCCACAGCCTACACCAGTTTAGGTGTGCTCTGCCCTAGACAGGCTGGAAGATATGGGATGGTGGCACCACCCCTGGGGTGGGAGTCTCTGGGGCAGCAGAGGAGGAATGTTTCCTCTGTGATCTGCTGGTTTTGCGGTCACGAAGGGGCTTTTCTCACCTCCCCTGTGACCTCCCCATTTCAGGACACCCCTCGGATACTCACTGCTCTGTGGAGGCTTCCCTCTTGCTGTCACCACAATGGTGGCCATGAACTGGAAGCCCATACTAGCCATGGCCTCAGTGTCATAGTCCAGGGTGGTGTTGACCTGACAAGCCAGGGTAGGGAGGTCAGGCAGAGCCGAGGCACCCTGCAAAGCCAAGGTGCCCTGCAGAGGGTATCTCACAAAGCTGTGACACCAGGGGAGCAGGAGGCAACAAGGTGGAGGGGGGGGGGAGGGGAATGCCCAGGCTTTGGGGAGCAGAGAGCCCTGGGGAGCCCTGGCCTGGGACCCAGCGTGACACTACATGGCCAGAGGGTCCCCACAGTCCCACTGGGCTCCTCCAGGTCTGGGCTTGCGAGCCACCTGTGCGCTGTCCCTGGCCCCGCTCACCTGCAGCTGTGGTCCCTCCATGCGGAATTGGGAGTGGGAGGCGGGGGGCCCCTCGAGGGCATAGTGCAGAGACTCCTCAGAGCCGGTGGAGTCAGTGCACCTCAGTGTCACCAGAGTGCTGCCAGGGGACACTGTCTCGGCCACCTGGGATCTGTAGTAGGGCAGTCAGTGGCTCAGCTCCTGTCCCCCATCCTGGGCACAGCAAAGCATCCCATGCCCCATTGCCTCCCCGAACCATACACAGAGATGGCTGGGATGCAGCTCGGTGCCTGCCAGTTTGTCCTCTGCACAGTGACGTTGAGTGTGACAGTAGCGTGATCAGTGGGGCTCAGCACATTGTAAGCTTGGATGAGGAGCTGTGCATGGGCCACCTCCAGCCAGCGGGTGCTGCGGATTTCACCCGTCACTGCAGGAGAATGCACAGCTTTGCACCGGGACGGGGACAGGGACAGGGTGATCCGGAGACCCTCAGTGCCCCACTCACTCTCATCAATGGTAAAAAGCATGGGCGACACAGGAGCAAGGATGGTGTAGCGGACGTTGTTACCACTGGCGTGGACCTGTGTGATCACCTCCAAGGGGCCAGTGCCCTCTGGCACCATCACGTCCCGCTGTGGCTCACTGCAGGCAAAGTGGATGGCCTGGTGTGGTCTTGTGCCACCAACACCCACCTCCCAGCCCAGCCTGACTTACGTGAATGTGACATGGGGACGGCGCGATGGCAGCACCTCCACCCTCACAACCCCACTGCAGTTGTGCCCATGGCGGTCCATCACCTCGATCTCCAGCCTGAATATCTGTGGGGCAGTGCCATGGCAGCCATGGGACAGTCCCAAGGAGAAAGAAACAGGGATAGGGATGGGAATGAGGATAGTAATAGGGACAACTGGAAGAGGGATGGAATGGGGACAGGAACAGGGACAGAGAGAGGAAAGGGGAGGAGGATAGGGACCAGAATGGGGCTTAGAGCAGGAGCAGGGGTGGGAAGAGGGATGGAGATGGAAATGGAGATGAGGACTAGATGGAGACTAGAATGGGGACAGGAATGAGGATTGGGACAGGACCTGAAATGCAGGAGGGGATAGAGCTGGGGATAGGGACAAGGCTGGAGCACTTCTGGGGCTGGGGGTAGACAGGAGGACAACGGGAGGAGCAGGATGTGGAGAGCTGTGGCCAGAACCAGCAATGGGCTAAGCCCAGGCAGGCTGAGAGGTAGCTGTGACAGCCTGGGGATGTTGGTGCCCACCTGGGTGTCCTTGCTGGGGTCAAACCCATCTGCAGGAGCCAGCACCAGGCCCCGGCGGGTGAGCGTGAGTGGCGTGTCATGGTTTTGGAGCCTGAACTACAGAGAGATGAGTGGTGGGAGGAGGGTGAGAAGAGGGTGGGCACCACTGTTCCCCACTTCATGTCCAGGGTTCTGCCGTCCCCAAGGCTGCTCCCACTTGCAGGGTCTGCAGGCTCCTGGGGCAGCTGCCACTCACCATCAGCCCACCAAGTGGCTGCAGCAGCACCGCATACAGGGGTGTCCGAGGTGCCACGTCTGCCAGCACCTGCACCACATCTCCCTCTGCAGCACAGCATGGCCATGGGAGCCCAGTGCCAGCTGGCACCTGCAGCCCCAACACCCCATGCCCTCTGGCTCCTACCTGCACTGGTGAAGGGGGTGTCACAGCGCAGCACCTGCCCCATTGTCACCCGGACAAAGAGCCGCTGTTCCACCTCATCTTCATTGGGACAAGCGGCCCTCAGGATCAGGGTGTACTGGTTCACCTGGCGGGCATTGAGCTCCACGCCAGCACGCAGTGTCACCTGCCATGGGGACACAGCACTCAGTGGGGTGCCCATGGGCTCCCGCCCTGCTCCCCGTCCCACAGCCACACCTCTGCTTGAAACATGGCAGCAGCCATGGGGTCAGCGCTGATGGCAATGGGGTTGAAGGGGTGGCCAGGCTCAATGCTGTACAGGGTGACGTTGGGGCTGCTGCTTGCATTGCTGCAGGACACGGTCACATTGGCCACATGGGTGCCTGGCATTGCATCCTCGCTCAGGGTCACTACGCGTGGCAGGCCAAGCAGGGCTGGTAGAAGACCGGAGACACCAGCCTTGCACCTGGCCAGTGTCACCAATGGCTTGCCCAGCTGTACTTAGGGAGCTCTGCTCCTGCACCCAGACACCAGACAGGCACAGCAGGGCCCAGGGCACCCCTCTCTTACCTGTTGCTCTGACGAAAGTCCCTGCAAAGAGGAGAGTGTCACCCCAGGCTGCTGGGTGTGCCCCAGCAATGCCCTGAGGAGGCCCAAGAGATGGCCCCATGAGGCTCCAGAGATGCCCCAGTGGTGCCTGGATATGTCCCAGCAATGATCCCAAGATCCCCTAGAAATACCCTACAGATGCCCCAATAATGCCCTGAGGACACCCTGGCAATACCCTGAGGATGCCCCAGTGATGCCCCCTCCCAGCCTGAACACAGACAGGCAGCTGCCAGACCCTCTGCCCATCCTGGGGTCAGCTCCAGGCACATGGGGACAACCGGAGGGATCCTGTCTCCTGTCCCCCTCCTCTCCCACCCAGGGCTGAGCAAAGGATACCCCAATGCTGTGAGCCTGAAGTACCTACCTGGGACATAGGGGCCGAGAAAGAGGAGGAGGAAGGTGAGACGTTCGTGCATGCCCATGGCTTGCTGGCTGTTTGGGACAAGCTGGAGCCCGTTGCCAGGGGTGCTGGGCACCACCCCGGCCCAGCGTCACACTGGCCAGCCCAGCCTGCCAACCGAGCCGCAGGGCAGGTCCAGAGCACAGCTCTGGTGCCCTCAGCTCCTTCACACCTCTGCTCCCACCCTTTCACCGTGCCCAGATGGTGCAGGGTGGGCGGGCAGCAGTGCTCCACGGGGTTTCGCAGCCACCCCACCCTGCCTCACCATGCGGCACGCTCAGCACCTGGGAAAATTAGCTGGGAGGGAATTTTTGACCGTGTTCTCCTTCATTTGCAAGCCAGAGCCTCTTCTCCCGGAATTCCTATTAAGCGCTATTAGTTCCTAATTAATAGGCACTGGTGGAACACGGCCCCTGTGGCCGGGGTCACCATTCCCTTCTCCAATACTGATTTCGGCAATCCGGTGGCCGCCGGTGCTTCCACTGGGACCCTGAAACCGGGCTGCCTTTCTTCCTACCAAGCCTTCCCGGGACCCCGGGTGCCCACGGGGCTAGGGTGCTGCCAACCGGGGTACTGTGTTCTGGAGTCCCCGGCCAGTACTCGGTCCCGCGGTGCCCTGGTGGTGCGCGGGCGGTGTCGGGCGAGGGGCCCCGGGGCGGCGGGGCGGGATCCCG
>VYZX01000790.1:33030-52978 GCA_013401335.1 Brachypteracias leptosomus
AGTATTTTAAAACTAGAACAAACAACAAAATACAAAGTGGTTTTTCCTCATTCACACGCTGTTCTGGCTTTCCATACAACCCAAATCTGTATTCCCAACGAGTGACGCAATTCCCACTGTCTGAGTATCTGTTCATTGCTCTGTGACAGGCCTAAAGCATTTCAGCATGGGAAAAAAGCTCAATACAGGAGGGTGTGAATTCAGACTATTACTGCACAAAGTCCTGTTATGAATTTATCCACCTCATGGATGTTAGTGCTAAATTATCTGCAATCCTTCTTTAGAAAATGGAAATTTATCCCACCTGAGGTAGTAGTAGAAATGAATTTCCTTCTGCATGTGTTAGAGGGCAATTCAGCCCACATATTATCTTGTATTATCTTGAATTGCCTTTGGTGCTGCCCACGTTTTTCTGCCCCTTACAGAACAAGATTCAGTGACCAGTATCAACTGAGTTGTTAAAGATTGAATCAGATGAGAATATCCCATCCTAGTGATATTATGTGCACAAACGGAAGTAGTTTATTTCAACAGAGGTGAACCATTTTGTTCTTGTTCCACTTTTGAATTTATCTCACGTATTTTATTTCAAAGAGAATTTCTTTCCAATTGCAAAATTAAAGGCAATTAAACTCTTTCATAAACATATGAACTTCAGCCTTCATATGAGCTTCTCATTAATTAAGATAACACTGGTATTAAAAAAAAATTGTAATTTCTTTTCACAACTTTATTTTATTATGTTTTAATTTTTACAGGACATATGATGCTGAAATAAGGTATAACTTTCTAAGCAAATTTCAGAATTTTTAAATAGAGCAATTTCCTGCAAAATTAATGGTTTGCTCTTGTTTATATCTAACATTAAGTAGCAATAAATGTAGACACCTAAATCATTTGCTTACACAATGTTTAGATTAGCTTTATAAACTCTAGAATGTATTGGGTGTTTATGAGGCAGAAACTTGGCAAGACTTAAAACTGGTACAATAAAAGGAAAGAATTCTTCATATGAGATTTTGAAAATTAGATAATTCATAGATTCAAGCAGTGCTGAGAAGTTTAATTAGTAATCTCACAGTGAAGGTATAGTATACACTCATCTAATTGTAATATTCAAAGACCAGCTTAAGGAACAGAAAAAAAATATAAATCCCAAAACACTGGCAAAAATATTGAAAATGTGGAAAAACTAACACAAGTGAAATAGGCTACATTAACTCCATAGGCTACATCAAGTCCTTTAGTCTAAGCGACTCAGCTCCTAATGTTCAGTAGGATTTTCTAGATATAGATGTGCATGTATGCATACATGTATATGGATACTCACATATGAAGGTCTAGGCATACATATGATAATTAAATTTTTTGTTTGCATTCCTCTTCAGCACAAGGAATTTATATTACGTTGTAGCAAGACCTTACAGCAACATTAATGTAGAAAGCTAAAAAGGTTAATATCCTCAGTAGACAGTATCATTTCATCAATAACAGAACTATTCAATGACCCTGTATTGGAGTGAACTCAGCGTAATCAATTAGCTTTGTCAAGTAAACATATCTGTCCCTTTGGCTGCTGCGTAACTTGATATTTCTTCCTGTTCTTACTGACTTCGTGAATGGAGAAATAAAATACCCTGAAATTATACCAGCTCTGACTGTGGAAAGAAAGCTATTTTAAAAAAATGCTTCGCTGAAAGTGTCTGTCATTCTTAATCAGAGGTTTTTGTCTTCCAGCAGAGAAGGGCAGTAGGATAGGGCTCAATGAGCACCACAGAACATTTAAACAATATTTGCCACGTTTTGATGAATTAGATGCAAATCAGCTGGCAAGCAAAAGAAAATAATTAACGTGCCCTGCACCACTTGACATTGTGGATTTGAGCAATAGTGTTCACAATGTGCCATCCTTTGCTTGCTTTTTCATTTTCCTTTCTCTTGTTTTTGTTTTGGCTTTTAAAAAAATAATAATGTAATTACTATAACACTAATTTGAAAGTAACAATTTCTATACACATTAACAGGCTCTGAGACACAATCTATGATAGGTCATGAGATAGTGGTCTCAGACTGGTCCCGTGTAGTTCGCACTATGAAAAAAAGCATGGGAAGGAGAGATCATTACTCTGCATAATTAGCAGGCTTAATTAAAAAATGGCCTGAGATATCAGCTGTAGCACCAGCTCAACAAATCCCCTAGGGCTTGTTCATAGATTCTGCTGTGCTCTGATTATACTAGTATGAATCTAGAAATAGCCACCTGGAATCACTCTCTCAGATGGGCATTTGCTAAGTGCTAGTGTTATTAAATCAGTTTGTTTGGCACAATTTTGTAAAATGATATGGGCTTTTAGACCTTTAGCAAT
Organism: Brachypteracias leptosomus; assembly: GCA_013401335.1. Lineage (NCBI taxonomy): Eukaryota > Metazoa > Chordata > Aves > Coraciiformes > Brachypteraciidae > Brachypteracias > Brachypteracias leptosomus. The sequence continues at coordinate 35,397 of VYZX01000790.1, forward strand.
GTGAAAGGAAAGCATGACCAGCAAGATGGAGTAATTGACTCCATGTGGTTTCCAGCATTTCTCCTTTCTAATAAACAAGGGTCTTCAGAAATGTATTTGTCCAAATTTCTCAAGTTCTATGAAGCTTAATCAGTTTAGGTGTGTCAAACAAAACCTAACTATGACAGCTTAGCAAAAATAAATCACCTCAGGTTTGAATATCCACATTTCAAATTAAAATGGACTGTCATTTGAATTTCTTTATACACCTCAGATTTGTGATATTCATATAAAATAATACTTAAAGTTTAACATCTCTCTTCTTCTAATTTTATTTTTGTCCATTCTGGACAATACATAATGCTTCCTTCAGAGGTACATCAAAACCTTTCCTGCATGCTACTAACCATACAAACAAGCTGCTCGTTCTAGACAGGCAAATGTTTTTGCAGAATATATCTGTGGATAGATAGCAGCTAGAAACACAACTGGACATGTTAGGGGGCAAAGATTTTCCTGTGTAATTAAACCAGAGATTTGTTTGACCCAGTCAGAACATAATTGTCTGAAGTGGAATGTCACTAAGACACTGGAGCTAGCAATGATGATTAAAAGACAAGTTCCCTTTGATAGGTATGTACTTTACAAGTACTGGCAGTTAAAAGATCTGGGATCACACCAGTAAGGGATCACACCAGTAAGGCAGACAACAAATATACTCTTTCAAAGGGCTTTTTTTTTTCTGATTGGGTGGAATTTTTTATCATTAAATCTGTTATTTTCACCTGTTCAATATAGCTTACTACTGAAAGGAAACCAGAGAGACTGTTCACTTAACAGTAAAGACACAATGTTGTGTTCTTTCCCTCAAAAGGTCTGAGGCTGTGAACAGGCAAAGGAACAGGTTCAAAACCCTCAGGCCTGGCCCGTGACAGCCAGGCACTCTGCAGCACCTCACTGGGAATGGGAGGACCTCCATCGCCCTGGAGCCGATTGGGCACACCATCTCTCTGGGAGGCTGTCCACAAGCACTGGAGGTGGAGCGCTTTCATCGGCACCACTCTCACGCATAGGAAACCTGTCCTCTCCGGAGACCTATTTAAGTACAAATCCTATTAAGATATTTAGATAATACAGCAAGATGCTTCTTTTATGCTGAGCCCTTCCAGCTGATTAGACAGGGAAATCCTTGCTATCTAGTCAAGAAGCTTTCTGGCATATTTAACATCTTGGGAGCATATTTTTGTGTTTCTTGAGGTTAAAGATATCCTCCTAGGAACTTATCTATCAGAGGGAGGAGGAACTGAGGAGTACATGTGTCTGTGGAGAACAGACAAAAGTTTCTATTTCATAGGAGAATCCTGAACCAACAAAGCCCTAAAAGGAATGAAATATTTCATGCAATATATTCTCTACTGTTGAGTACAAATAGTGTGCTTTTCAGCAGGAATGACAGAGTTTCCCTATCCCTAACTAAAAGGCATGAAGGAAAAGTAGAAATCACCAAGAAAAATGAGTGAAGGATAAATCAATATGAGGTGAAAGATCATCAAGCAGCCTGCTGTTAGTCTGCCAAACAGTATTTAATACGTTCATTTGATATTATTCACATTATTTAAAAAAAGGTGGGTATGTGTGAGAGAGAGAGAGACATGCAGCAATACATCCTTTTTGTCTCAGTGAGAGAAAAGGCTTTGCTGAGAAACATACAGTGATCTGAAAGTAATGTTTATCCCTAGAGCTTTGACACCCCTTGAGGGTTAGCCATTATTGCAAATGCAATGACAATCTTTCAATACAGACAAATTAGCTATTTTCTAGAGAGCTAATTCAGTTCTTCAAGTTACATTAATTTATCACAGTTTAATTACAACTAAAATTATACTAATTCAAATTAGAGGTGGCAGTCATGTAACACATGTTATTTGATACCTCGTGTGAATTCCTGAAAAATAATGTTTATTCTGTTAGGACAGGACCTAATCATTTTCAGCTACAAGGATGCATGCATCTGATAAGATATTTAACAGCTCCTAGCTGAGACACTTTCTGTAGATTTCTGTCTTCACCCCACTCTTAGACTTTCTCATAAGCTGCAGTTTAGCCTTTTCTCTGTGATGGAGAATGTTTCTTGGCATTTTTAAGACTTTTGTTTAAAACTCTTGCAGCTCTTTTTAATTAAAATACTGCTCTAATTACAAGGCAAAGAAATTACAATGAAAATTAATAAAACTAGGAACACTGCAAAAATACATCCATAATTCAAATACATCTATATATCCCAAATGGGACAGGATCAGTATTCCAAAAATAAAAGGTTAGACTAAAAAAAAAAAGCAGAGAAGAAAAGCATGGAAACCAACCATAAAATGCCAGGAGGATAAACAGCTGACACATATGTAAGCTCAGCTGAGATGGAAATGGGAAATAAGGAGGAGAGGAGGAGACCTCCTGGGTCAGCAAAGATACTTGTGTGATATGAGCATTTTGATAAAAGGATCAGATTGCTGTTTTAAAATTACTGAGGCTTTTCACATCAGTATTTGTAATGAAAAGCTGTGCCAATGTACTGTTTTAATGTGTGAATTTTCTTCTGATTTTTCAATCTAAGTTCAGTCTCAGCAACTCTAAATGCACATGTTTTTTAGCAAATGCTTTGTCCTTTGCACTGAACAGGTCTCTCTTAATCCTTATGTACTGAAAACAGTATTTTCCCCTTTCACCTTCCTAGTCTTTGCTCCTATTTCCTTCCTTTATTCCCCTGATTATGCTGACAGACTCCTTTGCACTTGTATCTGGTTGGGTTCTTCTTTCTTAAAACCGGAGGAACCGGAATTACATTTAATATTTCATTCCTCTCACGAGTATCTTGTACAGATTCCCCATTAGTTGTTTTCCCCTGTGGGAAGTATCTCCACAAGATACTTGTTTGGCTTTGCCCCAGCAAGGGCCAGCTGGTGACTCACAGATACTGAGTGATCAGTCAGCAGCACAGATCTTTATTCTTACTCTCACACATGGTGAACTCATACCTTGTAGTTGAAGTTCTTATTAGCCCCCTCCTCCCATGCATCACTCTGACTTGCTCCATTGAACTGAAAAACTCTGAAACTGAAATGTAAAATTTTAAATCTGTGTGTTTCAGGATAGGCATTAAAATCCACATTTAATAAGGAATTCTGTGAGAACTCCTAGGAACTCATCTCATCTAAGCCCTACCAATTTCTAGGTACTCAATATTTGCTTTCATAATGAAAAATAACCAAATCTTTTTACTCTTCAAGTTGTAATTTAGAATTCTATCCTTTAAACTCAAGTACGATGTGCACAATTTGGAACATTGCTTGTCTTGTTTATTTCTTCAGATGCCTGGTTTCTAAATAATAATTAAAAATTTGAGTAATTGTCCTCTAGAAAGTTCCAGAGGTATCCTTTTAGTCAGCAAATCTGCCTGAGGAGAGCTGTCTTGATGTAACAGAGTAAGTCCAAAGGCTTCTGCAATTTACAGATCTAGAGTATAAAGATAAATGAATGAAAACAAAGTTACTGAGGGAAAATTTCTGGTGCTGGTTGGGGTTTTTTTCTTAGTGCCTTTCTTGTGTCATCTCATCTAACTTTAGCCATTTAAAACTTATTAATGCTATCCTAGCTGGGTTTCTAGGTTTCCTCTATAACCAATGGAAAGAGACTTCTTAGTCTTTCCAGCCTAAAATAGGTGTTTAAGATAGATAGCATTTAATGTTTTATGATTCATTCTGCCTATCTTTAGAGTGTCTAGAAGTTCATATCTTTCTTCATTGACTATAAAAGGAATGTATCCAATTAATATAGAACTTCATGAGTAACTTGGGGACAGACAAGTTGATAGACAAGATGAACCTCAATCTTTGATCTAATGTGTTATTTGAAATCGGAATAGCAATTAAGGTCCATGCTGGTGCTTTTGAAAAATCCATCCTCTCCCTTTAATGAAGCGAAATTGCTTGAAATGAAACAAAAGGAAATGAACTAAAATTCCAGACTCTTCAAATGGTCAAGAAAGAGAGACTTAGAAAATGTTAAGCCCTAAACAAGAAGGACAAATCTATAAATTAGGCACTCAGAGAATTCAGTAAGTGTGAATATACACACAAAAAAAAACATTAACAACTTGGAAGTCAGAGAGAACTTCCTTTAGTGAGAAAAATCATCAGACCATAAATTGAAAATGAAAGCTTTGCAGGATCTGGGGGCCTCAATGTGAGACTTAGATCTATTATGTATTGAGGAGAAAGCCCAGGACATTTCTCTAAGACAAAGTGTGAGAGGCATTTGGTATAACAAGGCTACATTTTGTCTGTGTAATTCCTGATAAGTCCATGGGAGAAGCTAGGCACACTGATTCAGCAGTGTTTTAGTTATAGGGACAGACGCTGGCAGGGTAGTATTCACCTTGACCTAAATTTAGCCCTCCAGAAGTCATCAATTTTAGGCTAAACTGTGTCTCCCTCCCAGGGAGGGAGAAAGGGAGAAAGAGAGAAAGAGACAATCATTTGCAGAGAAACTTTGCTATACATCCTAGTTAATTTAGTTAAAGATTTGGGGAGGTGTATCACCCACAATTACAAGTGTAAGACTCAAAAACACTGATATTTTTCTCAAATCCACAGGATTAACTGACTGGCCCTCATTAAATGTGAGAAGCTTCTGAGCACCTTCAAGCACAGCAACCACAGCTCCCAACTCGTTGTACGCACCATCTGAGACCATTAGCCACTGAGGAACTTCTGAAAAAACTTTATAAGTTCAATTTTAGAAATCCTATTGACAATGATAATATATTACTTCTAAATTATTCTTTTCACAGTTTATTTGCAGTTGGGCCATTTATTTTGAGAAGTTGTATTAGAGGATAAAGTTATTTCTTTTAGACAGAACAACCTTTCTGATAATACTAATAATAATAGTCTCAAATAGAATGGAGGTAGATATAATAATATTAGTGTCTCATTTCAGCTATAGCAGGGGGTTAAAAACATTGGCAAACTTCCTATTGCAGGGAAATAAAAAAAAGAGCCCTTAAGAAAATATCACAAGATTTTACACCTGGCCCCTTCCTCTGGTTTGAGTCTCACATTCCAGCCACATCTATGAATGGCAAAGAAGAAACATTTTGGTTCATAGGATGAGCGCTCACATCCGCATCCTGCAACCTGCTTATTCTGGTGCTCTTGATGTTGCTGCAGCTTCAGCATTCTCCAGTGCCTCTACACAGTATCAAGTTACCAGACAATGTGTCAAGGGAGCTTCATATGCCACAATTAGGAAAATCTATTGCACTCTCCAAAAAGCAGAACCTTCACTGCACAAGGTCACCGAACACTAATAACAACAACATCATGCCACTGGAATTTATAAGGAAAAAAAATCTTCCTCGGAAATATTTGTATGGAAAATAGTAACTTGCATTTCATTAACACGCATGGATAACGTAGTGATGCTAAATTAATTTTATTTACAAGAATGGTCTTTTTGTTAGCTACAACGTGTTCATGTATAAAAATTATGAAGTGAAAATGAATGCCGAAGATAATTTTTGTTATTAGTATCTCTCCTGTGAAAATGCTGAAGAATCAAATTCCCAAGTACATATAAAAGGGAACGAGAAACTTCATTTCAAGGTCTATTTCTGACTACTTTTCTGTTCCCTATTAAAGTATGTGGCATTTTTTACCCTTCAGGAACCTAGGATTTGCAATATTAAATTAGTCCACAGGTCTATTGTATCCTGTTGTTTTCCCACAGTGAAGTTGTTGCAACAAAGATTTTCATAATGTGCACCAAGTTCATTGCACAATGCTGGTCAGCTTAAAAAAATAAATCTGTATGATTTCCTCATACAAAATTTATCTTTTAACATGAGCAAGAAGTACTGTTTATTTTAAAAACTTTTTTATTTGTTCTTTTCATTTTATCTGTTTCACAATAGTCATCTATTAGTCTGTCACATTGAGAACATATGGCACTGAATGCCACGTTATCTTGGTGATCTGTCACACAACATCACAAGTATCTCTTATGTGTATTTTTTTTTGTCTTTACTCAGTAGAAAAAATACTGGAAATTATTTACAGACATACATGTATATATTATATGTATATGTATATTTTTAGATTCATAGATTTCTAAGTACACAAGGGACTATTATAATCATCTCATATGATCTCCTGCACATCATAGTGATTCAGTAAATCCAACAGGCTAAACTGTAGCTTATTTTTTGGCAGGATATCTACTCCTGCTTTGAAGAGTGTATACAAGAATATTTCACACTCCTAGGTAAATATGATGCACTTTATGCATTTATTATATAAAGGAATATTTAAATATATATATATTTTGTATTTGGAACTAAAAGCAAGAAATTGTAAAATCTTAGACTTTTAGACAGAAGTTTGTAGACAATTCCAATATGTCAAGCAGTGTAATAGAAACTTCTGATTGTGGTTCAAGTGTAAAAAACTTGTAGTCAGAGCATTACAAGCTTTGGAAATGAGAAACAAAAGCTCGAGTATAAATTCTTCAGGAGGGCAAGCAGTGCATGTAGCAGGAAGAATTTTCTCCCCACTTTTTCAGTGGGGACTATGTATCTCTGAGGACATGCATAATTGTGGTGAACACAGTGAAAATTTTCTTCAAGGCAGAGTTTTCTGAACGTCTGAACTGTTAAAATACATTTTGGACCAAAAAGACATTGTGAAAATCACATCCTCTGCAAAGATGGAGTGCAACCCCATGGCCAGATTGAGCTCAGAGTATGTGAGGACCCTAGGAACACTGCCAAGTGACTTTTCACATTTGTGGGTACAGATATTCTATCAGCTGATGATATATCCTGGGTAACACCTTAAAATGTGAAAATTCTCCAATCTGTTCATGTGTCATTTTAGTCTGTTTCTCTTCCTTCACCTGTGTGGCTATTGTGCTGTTGAACTTCAAAGCACAAGAGAGGAGAGGGAGCTTTTGTATGGACAGTCACTTCCACTGACCCTTTCGTATTTTCATAAAATGAAGGAGATTAACTTAATCCTTGCTGTTAACTTAGTTGGCATGGATATATGAATTGTTCTCATGATAATAATTCATAATTCACTTTTTTTCTTACACATCAGCTCTCAGGAGATAAAAAACTAGCTATGGCAAGCTGCTGTAAATATTTGAGACACATTTAAGAAGGACCTGTTAAGAATCAGTTTTGGAAGGATGACCTATCCAAGGATGAGAATTTGTATCTTCAGGCGGACAGTGTTTGGGTGCCAAATCTAAGAGAACAGCAATAAGCATAGAAACACAGGAGTAGTACAAAATGTTAGGAGTTTAGATGAGTAGGAACTTTAAAAAACATGCTGTGAGACTATGTCATAGGGTACAACTGTCTTCACAAACAAAAGTGATAAGTACAGCCCTTAAAGTTTACATCTTGGACTTTAATACTCTGTGGAAGTGCAACTGAATAAGTCCCATGGTGTCTAGCAGGGAATCCATTGTACAGAAATTACACTTTGCAAAAGAAATCTTCCTAACCACAGTATTCTAAAATTAATAATTTTTTTTTATCTCAAGTAGAAATGACAGATAATTGTAACACGCATCTTCACTGCAGCACTTCTGAAATTCCACTCAACTGATATTTTAATTGAAGAAACATAACCTCAGTTTGGAAAAAATCAGCACCTACAACTGTGGAGGATAGGGAAAATTTCTTAGTGTTAAAATAAATTCATGTGCTGCTAGAATCCTTCCCCATCTACAGAAACCCAAAGAATTCCAGTATCTTCTGCTGTTATCTTAAAATTGAAAGCAAAATCAAAAGATTAAAGGACACCTTTTGAGTTCTGAGGCAAACAATTGATAATCTTAGCAACAAAAATAACAAAAACTGGGATATTATGCTGAAGATTATATCCTACAACTGTATCAGCTCCATGATAACTTGAAAAGTAAATTAAAAAGAGGTAATTAGTACAATTTCCAGAGATCTTAGACAGATAAACTTTGTTCCTTCTATAAGTAAAGAGAAGATTTTGTGGCAGTCAAACATGTACATTTAATCTGGAATTTGCTAAACTGAGATCCTTGGGATTTTGAATCTGAATTGCTAACAGGGAGGGAGGAAAGAAAGTTGTTTAAACTATTTTTATTCAGTGAATTAAACTAATACATCTCCAAGATTACACAGACTGCAAGATTCTACTGAGAAAATGCTACATCTATGCAGGCAATTTCAAATATTGAAAAATATAGGAAAAGGAAAAATGAACTCACACACACACAATCTGATTCCAAGATCATACCTGACAAAATACTATCAAATTAAGACTTGTCCAGTATTCCAGTGTAGCTACAATTTTCCCACTTAACTTTTTGGAAAGAAAAATAATTAACCAAAGTGAAAGACACTGCATTTTCACTCAGATCTTTAGTTCTAATCCACTAATATTCCAAAATTTTAATCGAGAATATGAATTTTGATAATAGAGAAATTTAAAATAAACTATGTAACTAAACCTCAAACAGCATATTTTTTAAAAAGCAAAATCTTAATTTACCCAGATATAAAAGCCTTTTATGGTACATATGCATTAATAAGAGGTGTTTGATGAAATTACAACTAGCAAATAGAGAACCTGGAAATACACAGATAATAATGGAATATGGAACAAAACTGCATTTTTTTCCTACATAATGGGCTCCTCTTCAGCCCTGTTGAAAACCCATGTTTCATCTGAATTTTCACTCGAGCCTATTTGGCTCACAGAATCATTTAGGTTGGAAAAGACCTCTAGGATCATCAAGTCCAACCTTCATCCCAGCATCTCCCTGACCACTAGACCATGTCCCAAAGTTCCACATCTACTCTTTTTTTGAATATCTGCAGAAGGACATACTCCTGACTTCAAAGAAGAGAGAGAACCATAAAATTGTGATTCAACAGGAAATTTCTAATTTAATAATCAGCCTTACACTAAATTTAGGCCAGAAACTACAGTCATTTTATCCAAACTAATTAATTTGTTTTAATCATATCTGTGAAATGTTTACCATGCTACCCTTGACTTAAAGGCAGTATTGAAGAGGAACTGGGTCATATTCTAGTGACAATTCCAGTGAAGTTTTAAGTCCTAATAGTAGGATTTGGCTAACTTAACCTGGGCACCTTAGGAGGTGATTGTCAAAGCCAAGCTTGTAATCCTAGCCAGTGAAGTGATGTAAATTCTTCCAAGGAACAATTTATCTGATCATTAAACAGGCCTGTAAGACAGTCAAAATGAGTGTGTCACTGCCTACAGAGGAACCTGAGGTGTGGAGATGATGCAAGGCTTTTGAGTTCAAATGTGAAGGGGATGATGATGCTTTACAGCCCACCCCACAGCTGCAAGCAGCAGTGCCTGCAGCACAGTGGCAGATTACCCTGATGTACTGAGCACACCCATCCGCCAGCAGTGTGGGCAACAAACTGCATGGAAGAAATAGCCATTTAAAAGAGAAGAATGATACCTCTTAGTCTCAATCTTTTATGTTTTTATATGATGACAGCAAAAACCATAGGGCTGCAAACTGAAGGACAAAATATTGCCACTAAGAGCTTGCTGGTTTGCTAAAAGCTATTAAGAAAATGGAAGCTATTAACATCATGCCAAATAATGGTTCAATAATAGCAGGCCTAATGTGAAATTGAGATACTTTGTATCACTCTAAAAGGATCGTCCAAATAATGAACTGCAAAGTCTTCAGCAGAAGATGGTGTTTTCCCATACGTGCACAACTATGAGCAACAATTCGCACAGCTGGTTTTGCGTGCAGATTTCTGTGGTGGCAACCTGTGAGTTGCACACCTACACTGTAGGAGTAAAGGCTTACACTTATATCCTTATATATAGGATATATACTTATATCCTAGACTCCTTATCCAGGGAAAAATCCTAAGAATCAATAATTGGAAAACCCTTACAATCTTCAACCCATCATCTCTCAGGAAAAGTCTCCCTTGTACATAGTTCAATGTCTTTTACTAGCAAGTGAACAATAAGCTTTGAAATCTCAAATAAGAGTTTTGTAATCTGTTTTTAAAGTATTCTTCAATACATTATATCAGCCAAAACACGTCTGTAATATGAATAATGTATATTGTATATGGTTTATATAATAAACAGAATAATGTAATAAGTATATATAGCATGCTTATATTTTACTATAAGCTATAAATATAATATTTTCTACATCCATAAAAAGTATAACAGCAAAATATTTTAAAAATATTCTCTAACAGAACTTCAGTTGGTTACCAAAAGACCTTTTTAAATCTGGGTGTTTTCTATGTATTGTTAAATGACTTACTAGAAATGTGAGCGACACCATAAGTCTGATAAAAGCTAAAACCAATAGCAATTTTACTGGCAATCTGCTTTGACAGGTCCCAGTCTAATAGTCTGTGTCCCATTCCCACCCAAAGCAGTGAGACAAGGAGACACAGAGACATCCACAGAGAAGAAATTCAGCTGAAATTACTCCTCACCAGGTTCCAGGCAGTTAAATTATGCCCCATTACTCTAATAAGTACCAGTATAAAACACATTATATTCCCCCCTGTCTTTCTGTGAAAGAGAAGTCCACAATACAAGAGAAAGTCTCACACAGATGTATTTACCTGAGATGCAGCAACTGAGAAATTGGAAGCTCTAATTTCACTTTCTTTGCACTCTTCATGGCCTAAAACATCTGAACTTTTCAATATGAAACAACCCTAACCTCAAAATAGTGTATATAATATTAGCTGGACTATCATTTGCTAATTGTTCATTTTAGTCTCTCCAAGGTAGAAAGGAATTAGAGTGCTTTGATGAGAAATAATGGTCAAATATATTGATCTGCACTGCAAGATCTGCAAGTGAGTCCAAAATGAAATTATCACAATTTAAAATCATATAAAGAAAGTATTGACTGTCTGCAAACTAATTCAAATGTGTCCTAACACAGAATGATGGCTGCTAGTAGTACTGGAATTAGACCAGTATTCTGACAAATGATTTGCATCCTATTATTAGACAATTATTCAGCAGAATTAGAATAGAACAATCAGGTTAATTCTGATGACCAAACAGTGCGGTTATGATTGTTATGACACAATAAGTTACATGCTGTTACTTCTTTCGCAATATGATGATGTTCTTTGAGGTCATAAACATGCCATCATATGCTTTGAGCGTTATGTATGTTCACATATGGATGTAAAAATATACATATACACTATAGGTAGATAAATGGATTGATAGTTGCACACTCATACAGCATACATGCAATGCATTTAATCAGAGCTGTGAACAACGTACAACCAGAACAGATTGATTAAGAGGATTTTTACAGGTTCACCAGAAACCCTCAATAGCACTTGACAATAATCATAGCTTTAAATACAATGGCAAGAATTTAGTAGAAATTGAGCTGGCACCAGCGAGGCTAACTCTGCACATCAATACTCAAAAATGAAAGCTGTTGTGTGAAAAAGAGTGCTAAACTGGAGAAGTGCCAGCTGTTGAAAGCCTACATTTGAGGCTGTGAGAACTGCCAGTGCTTCCAAATGAAGATCGGAAAACCAGAAGATGGTTTTGAAAACACAGAGTCCACCAGCAGTGGATGGGGCTCAGGACTGGCAATCCAGCACCTATACTCCACCGCCTAAAGTAGCTATCTGGGCTTAATTTCCTTACTTCTTCATTAATCCATCTAAGAAGGATGCTTTCTTTTCTTGTGAAAAGTTGGGTACCTGTATGTGAAAATACAACAGGGCAGATCAACCCATTTTCAGGGCTGTGCTGAGGAATTACGACAATTTTTAGTACCTGACCTACCCTGATAATTGCCGAGGCCCTGATCCTGTGAAGAGCGATATCTGTGCTCAAATTTACATGCTGTAATTAAACCCAAGGAGACTACTTTCAAAGCCTAGAGTTAAACAAGGAAAAGTTTGTAATGAGAAGTCATATCTTTCATTAGATCTGCAGATATAATTGGAAAAAACAGACAGACTTTCTTGCATGCAAGCCCCGTTTCATGTCTTCAGGTCCTGGCAAAGAGCCAGGTCTTTGCAGGATTGAAGCCTAAATGTTATTAGCAGCATTTCACTAGGTATAAATGCTGTTGTAAAAGGAGCTTATTAAAAACTTGAATTTTTGCTTAGAATCCTCCCCAAAACAACTGAAAAATACAGGTTGTTCTCTAACTGACTCCTCGGATCAGTAAGAATATGAAAATTTTAATGAAAGTATTGCAAATACTTAGTTTGATCATTTCTTGCAAACTGGTTTGTTTTGTTTAAAAAATAATTAAAAATTAATTGAGCCAAAGCATGAGGGAGAAATTGACTCTGTAACCCAGCATTTACAGAACTCATCTGGGATATGGGAGACCAGCATTGAAGCCTCTGCTTTAACAAACAGTTCATTAGTTTTACAAAGCAGAACAACTTTATCAAAGGAAATTAGCAAGTCCTACTTTAGAAGAGACAAAATCCTGGTGATGAGGATTCCTCGGGTTGATTACTTGGGATGTGGGATTCATATCCTCTTCCCAAAGTTGGGAGGCACTTTGGCTACTTCTGCACTACCAAATCACGTGAGTTGGGGGCATTTCTGCAAGAATAGCTGGTTCCTTTCTGAAATTCATTGGACTATTAAAAACAGGTATCTACTGCTTTTTAAAACATTTTTAGAAATTATGAAAGCTGTTCATTTTTGAAGTGAATTCAGGACTTTCTAGTTTTTGCCTCTGATTTTTGCCAGTAATTTCTAGTTCTAGTAAATTCAAATCCATCTTTCTCTGACTTTAGATACATGATTTTGCCTCCCATCTTAAAAAGGTGCCATGTATATGAAGAGATTTCAGCTTCAAAGGTGCATCACAAAGCTGAGTAAAGTTAGAACATCATTCTCATCAGTTTTATTGAGCTTTGGGTCACCCCCACAGGTGTAGACTAAAGAGGATCCTGAAAGAAGTGAGTGTTTCTCAAAACATGAGCATGGATATGGAAATGATTATGACCGAGTCCAGTGTAATGATTCTCACAATGTCTCCAAATTATCAGGTCCTAGGAGAATAACTGCATAGAAGATGCAATACGTTCCAGAAAGCAATCCAGTTTTGATGAATGGTGAATCAGGAACACCATTTTCACCACAAAGCACATATCTCTCTTAGTTTAAACACAGACTCTGGGTTTTGTAGTTTGGGCTCTGGCAGTGAGCACACTCTCTTGAACTTGTATAGAGAAGCAAATTAATCAGGTCAGTGGACTATCTTGAAGAAGGAAAAAAAAAAGGGAAGTACTTTCAGGTATAGCTTTTATGAAGGACCTGAATTGCAGTTTGCTGAAGGCTGCGATCACATTCTGTACAATGTGTAAGTACTTGCTCATGCTGTTGTATGCTCTACCCTAAGTATCATCATTGGGAACCAAGTACTGGACTTCCATCTCACCAGATCCTGACTTTGTTCTATTCTTTGAAGGTTGGGAAAATGAGCAGGTGGAGGGGTGCCTGACTGGGCAGAGTCTCCCTTTCTTTTGCCAGGGTTTAAGCCAACTCCAATCTATTCTTGGCCAGCTAAACAGTAAAACCAGAGATATCTCACATTAATAAAATATACAGCCTACGAAAGAATAAAAACTGTCATTCCCATATAAGTGTTGCCCTCTAAACCAGCACATACACCCATGAGAAGTCATGTCAAACTTTGGTTTTTGAAAAGCAACGTTGTTTCCAGATTTGCTGTCTCAGTTCACCTTGATGGAACATTGACATAAATATATCCCTGAACAGTCACAGAATTTAGTTAATTTTTGTCACACTCTCCAAAGCCAGTAGTCTCGTGAAACACTAACACACTTTTGCTGCTCCTTTCCCTTAGAAATCAGCTCAAGGCACACCTCCATAGTCTGATTCCTGTTCTATGTCTTTTGCCTTTGTGAAAGCTCTTCACATCGAATGGCTGCAGAAGTTAAGAAGTAAATGGTAAACTAAGATTAAAGTAAACTTCAATACACATTTTCTATCTTTTCTTTCTAGCCATAAAAGTGTTACACCTGCTTTAGGTCTGAATGCAAATAAAGGAAATTTAGGCATCAGTTTTTACAGGACAGCCAAACACAGGGATTTGTATGTCAAGATTTGCCCATGAGATCTTATCAACAAGAGCTACTGGCTTTGCACACTTAGTTCACCTTTAGTCATGGGTGTAGGTTCGACCTAACAGGTTCACCATTTAACTGGCACCACAAGCATGCAGAAGGGAGCTGCAGAAACAGATGTTGGTATCAATTATCACTTTTTAATATCTTCAAATGCTTCAGCTTTTCCCATTTACTAGCTATTCACAGCAGAGAACAAGAGGCAGAAGGAGAGAAGTTTCTTTTCCAATGAAGATTAGCCATTCATTTCTTTGGAACTGATTTGGCAGCCTTTGATCCTGGAAAGCACTGAATCAATTAGCCATAAGGAATAAAATCCCAAAGTTCTTATTCAGACTTTTTCAAGGAAAACACATTTCATTCAATGAGAACTTAACCTAGAAAATGTTGCAAATATTGAGAATTGACCCAGTGATTGTACAGGGTGTATCTTGTAATCAGGTGTTATTAAGGCTTTGCTAATCAGGTTATAAATGTAAATGTAAATGTAAATGTTACATACCTTTTTCCTACTATAGTTATTATGATTTAGTATTATCTTAATATACATTGATGTTATACAATGAAAACTTTGTCTGTGCAGTAAGGGATAGGCTGCTGGAATATAAGAAATCTGCAAAATATGGGAAGAGGAAATAAAATCCCTGACTGCTTAAAGTGGTAACATCTGCTAAACAAAAAGTCTGTATGGTTGAGCTACAGAGGACTAATTCAATTTTATCTGTCAGTGAGATTGCTTACTCTCAGCTACCTCTGGCAAATCAACAAATAAATCTATATGAAAATGAATAGTAAAGTAACTACTATTTTTACCTTGTTCAGTAAATGAAGATGAATGAAAACTGTCCCAGAAGGAAAGGTTTAGAGGTCACTGTGGCAAAAATAACAATCATGTAAATGGTGTTGGTAGGTGTTCAAAAGGGCATTTAAATAGTGCAACTTCTGTTGGTTTGGCAAAAAGTGTATTTTGGAAAAGTAAATTGTATCCCATTACTTCAGCTTATGGCAGGTATCAACTTACAGCCCTGGCAAAACCTACAATAGCTTTCACTGAAATTAATATATTATTCCTGCTTTATTCAAAGGTAAAATTGGTGTGCAGAAAAGATCAGAAATGCATGCCCAGCAGTGGCTGCGCTTTTTTGCTGCTCCTATCCATCAATACTGACAGAATTTATGCATTGATCCATAGAATAGTTTGGATTTTCTTCCAAACCTAAGAGAATATCCAGCAAATCCTGGAATCCTGCAATTTGGTTCTGAGCTTGCTCCCATGATTATGGCCCACTGCATCTAAACTCGTGCTTCCCTAAAGAGAAATGGTCTCTTGAAGTGAAGCCTCCACAGCAACTTCAAACAATCGTCATTACAGTGCAAACTTAGTTCTCCCTAGTATCAGAGGAAATGCTTGTTGCAGAGCTGAGTGTGTGATATAAACAGATTTTTTTTCTCTGCTGGAATGAAAAATTATCTATTTTATTTCTTTGTAATCCTTCAGCAATGAGACTTATTTACTCAAATTATTATCCCAATTCTCTTATGAGGGAGTTTGCTCAAACTACTCACAGTTAAAGCTGATCAAATAATAGTAAATATATTTGAATAATATATTTGTTAAGTAGCAAAAGAAATGACCAAACTTAGTTATTCAGTAGTAGTTAAATTAAAAAATATATTCACAAATAATTTATTAAAGAGAAGATGTTTATTAGGTACATTTTTTTACAACAAATGTTTTATTATCTTTAGGGAAAAATTTTTCCCTCACTTCAGAGATGGGCTCTATTGGTTTATTTATACGACTTCAACAATCTTAGTGCTTTTATAATAGTTAGAATGAGACTAAGTAAAAAAGTAGAAGAAATGTTAAAGGAATACAGGCTTTTGTCCCACTTTTTGGATTTTGATCCTTTATCCAGCAGTGATATAATCTAAAATACAGTCAAGATATTTAGGCAATTCCTCCCAAAAACTGCAATTCAGAGCCAGACTTTGTCCTGTGTCTTTCTGATACCAGGACATACTTAACAGATTCCAAAGCTCTTAATGAAAAAATTCTAGGAAAAGAAGTCTAAATTTTCTTCATAACAGTAGCACCATGAATACCTAAAAAACATGCTTTTGTTTCAAGGGTAATTGTATTTTGGTTGAGAATCTGACAAACCAAAAACATTTCCAGCCCTGTAATAAAACTAATGCTCAGATGTCATTTAAAAGATTAGGTTCTACAGAAACCCTTTAATTTAACATATTTCATGAAAATCAGGTTTGACTCTACACTTCACAACTCAGGATATTTAAACATAAAAAAATTCACAAACACTTGAAAACCCAAGAATCTGTCTTGTTTATGGTAACACAGGTACAGTCAGTATTGACCTGTTTATTAGGTTCACAATGCAGGAAACCACTGTAGTGAAGCTGGCACTTAAATTTGACACCTTTAATTAGAATTACAGAATNAACGTGCTCAGTTAAAATGTTTGTCTCCATCTTCCTCACAGGCCTACTTCAAGCACTGAAAGATTGCAAGAAGATGTCCCCAGAGCCTTCTCTTCTCCTGGCTCAACAACTCCAACACTCTAAGACTTTCTTCATCGGAGAGGTGTTCCAGACCTCTGATACANCATTTCCAGCCCTGTAATAAAACTAATGCTCAGATGTCATTTAAAAGATTAGGTTCTACAGAAACCCTTTAATTTAACATATTTCATGAAAATCAGGTTTGACTCTACACTTCACAACTCAGGATATTTAAACATAAAAAAATTCACAAACACTTGAAAACCCAAGAATCTGTCTTGTTTATGGTAACACAGGTACAGTCAGTATTGACCTGTTTATTAGGTTCACAATGCAGGAAACCACTGTAGTGAAGCTGGCACTTAAATTTGACACCTTTAATTAGAATTACAGAATCATAGAATAATTTGGGTTGGAAGGGACCTTTAAAGGTCACCTAGACCAACCACCTCTGCAATAAGCAGGGACATCTTCAACTATATCAGGTTGCTTAGAACCCTATCCAACCTGACCTTGAATGTTTCCAGGGATGGGGCATCTACCACATCTCTGTGCAATCTGCTCAGTGCTTCACCACACTCATAGTAAAAAACTTCTNGTGATGCAATGTGCTTCATTTCCATCCACGTTGACGAGCAGTAACAGGAAATATTCTGAGGGCTGTACCAAGCTAGGAAGCTTCCTAGTTTCCGAGTTGTAAACTTCAAAAAAACATCATCTATTTCTTCAAGTGCTTTATCAAAACAATTAAATTCAAAGCATCTCAGGAGACGTAGGCACTGGACTTTTTGCCTGAATAGCATCCGCTCTCTGGAAAGAAAGCATTCAGTTGTCTACAAACGAAATGTCATATTACTTT
>VYZX01000790.1:63754-75364 GCA_013401335.1 Brachypteracias leptosomus
TAAAATCTCAGAATGCAGCTGCCATGGACACACAGTAGAAAGTGGTTAAATGTAACATCTAAGGTGCAATAGTAAAAAGGAATAGTAGGGAAGGATAAGTCCCAGGGCCACATTATCATTGTTTTGGCATTTATTGTTCAGAAGGTATGGATACTCCAACACGACTTACTCTAACACAGCTGGTTATGCATATCTGGACTATTGAAACCTCCCCACAGAAGACAGAGAGCACCAGTCACAGCTCGTGCTACCTATATAGCAATTATTACTATTCCTTGACAATATTGACAGCAACACTCTNCAGGGTTTCTAGCAAAAGAGGAATGAGATGGTGATAGAACTGTCTGTACTCAAAGGGATTACCTCAGACTGACATATTTTCCTTACACTCAGGAGCTTCTTCCTTCTCCTGGATCCCTTGCCAACATCTCAACCCACAGGCTTACCTCCTTTCCACCTCCACTACCTAAACTTTCTATGTCCATACTCAGCCTTCCATGTTCAGACTTGCCATTCCAGCTCTGTTGTCCTTGATGCAACTTGCACAGATGGACTCTGCTACTCTGCACTTCTGAAATTGAGTCTCCTCTTTCCACTCCTGCTCTTAGATCAGTGAGATAGCTTGAACTTTCTGTGATTAGAATTCATATCTATACTGAAGCGTTTTCAGTGTTCACCATGCTCAGTAGTGAATACATTGCCTGTCACGGGGCAAGGCACAAGTCTGCTTGTGTCCCAAGCTGAACATAAAGTCAAGTGTCAAAAGCTTGTCAAGCCAAGGACCAGGGTGTGGACATGGATGTATGTAATGAGCTTTAGAAATCTGGTGGTAAAAGCGTTAATGCATGATGGACTAGCATCTCTAATGCAGCCTGGATAGATACTGTATTCATACTTATGGAATGTATGCACAGCACCTCCATAACTTTGATTTGGGTTAAGAGAGGATTCGATCACCTTTCTGCTTTTCCTTTCCTCAAAATCTTCTTGAGCACGTTGCCTTCACAGAAACAGTTGAATTTTGTTTTAACTGATGCAGGAATCAGCCACTTATATATGGCTGCAAATATTGCCTGGTACATGGAAGAGCTGGTGAAGTGAGCAAGCTGAGGGACATGGCATCTGAGGAGGTGCTTGTGGGTACAGCTGGGTCCAGCCATGAGAAAACTTGTACCATGAAGTCAAGAGCCAGGAGGTTAGATGCTTGGTAGCCTCTTGCTTATTTAAGATGCAGCATTTCTGAGTTCTCACTAAATCTCTTTCCACACAATTATCCTCAAATTAAAAGAATTAAAAGCAATCCATCACTCTGCCTTGAAAGCTAACAGTCTCCAGATCAGTGAATGCAGTAGATCCAGTGTTTCTCTTTGTTGTTGATGTCATTATGGCTGTGGCTGTAGATCCTGTTCAGGATAAATGAAGCTGTTCAAAAGAAACAGCAAAACATTTTCTATTTTGGAATGAGCTACCAGAATGTGACAGACAGGACTGAAAGGATGATAAGGAGAAAACTTGAAGGACATAACTATAGATGAAGATCCCATTTTAGCAAGATAAATCAGCATATTCATGATGCTGGGCAGGGCAATGCCTCTGCTGAAGTGCACGGGTTTGGCCACATATTAAACTACGCTGTTGGTTCAGGATTGGAGCAAAGGTATTAACTCAGTTAAACAGGAAGTGTCTTGTCTATCTGCCAGATCTATCCATGCACATCCAGAAATAAGTATGGATGCTCTCACAGAAATGACAATTATTATTTAGCAATACAAATATGAAACAGTATTGTCTGAATTAAACAAAAAAATGTTTCTTTGAGGCAGCCAAGATGTCTGTCCTGCTTTGTCTACTTTTGTCATCTGAGGATGCTTAGGTAAACACCCGCAATCTTCATAAGGCCAGAGCAGCTCAGTGAGTAAGGTTGGTATGCTATAAAAGACTCATTGTCTATATTCATTTTAGATAGTACCTACAGAGGATTTATAGAAACAATACCTAGGTGGCACTGAGGAGGTTATCAGTGCTATTTACAGACAATTTAAAGGAATAAACCTGCAGTTACGCCTGTGTTTGCTTTCCCTTGTGGTCTCCCTGCAACGCTTTCTAATCCTATTGTGACTTGATTGTTTCACAGCAAAGTGCTCCATAGAGGCCAGTAATTGGCACACAGGTTCAAATTAGATTGCTGTGTGTTTAGGAAAGCAGGGGTCATTTCCCATCAGCACCACTCATTAAGAAGCAGAGTGCTAAGTTTTCTATTACAGAAATACTTGTCTGTAAGTGTGTGCTTGCTTAGGAGGAGGATTTTATGTATAACCTAGAGCAGAATGGGTCTGTGATCAACAATATGCAAAACAACTTTGGTAAAGGAATATATTAACTATACACTCAATAACAGTTTTCTTAATTCTGCATCTGTTTGACCGTCATGCACAAATTCCTTTTCACCATGTAAATATGAAGTCAAACATGTGGGTGAATTTAGAAGCTGGCTTGGAGGCAGTTGAAAAGTTGGCCTTGTGTGCCCCTGGCTCTTGTGAATTTTAATCAGGCTTTCAGCGTTAATTGCACATCAGCCAAGTTTCAGTTCTGGTGCACTTGAGGCTCTAGTCAGCTCCTGTGCATTTGCTGTGGGGAGGAAGAGAAGCCAGGGCTCAGAAATGAGGCAGTTGGGCCCCAAATTAACTGAAGAACGAGAGATAACATCAGTATGCATCAGAAAAGAGAGTGAAGAGCTGGTAGAATTACAAAAAAAAAGAAGAAAACAAAACCTGCCAAGAGGAGAAAACACACTGTGCCACAAGCTTAATTGTTCCTGATGACAAACAACTAATCATTTGACAATTTTAAACAGAGGAGAGATGTTTGGGTAATTCTTGCCTCACCTGAGATACCCTGGGCACCTGACTTTCCTCAAACGATGAGCAGTGCCCTTTCTTCTAGGATGACTAAGGGAGGTGTCTATGTACTGCCTGTGGCTCCTTCAGAATCAGAAAGCAGGCACTGCAGAGCTCACACCTCCAGGGAAATTTCATTTGCTAGGCTTGCATCAACCATTTTTAACTTGTATAGTATCATTACTGTGGTATAGCCCCTATTTTGCATAATAGCCTAGTGGTTGGAGGTCTCCTGCCAGAAAGAGGACACCTGGGGTGTAGCTTCAGGCAGCTGCAATCCTACATTGTCCTGTTGCAGAGGAGTCCCGTGGGCAGAGAGTGCTGGTGTGTTTCTAGGGAGAGTATTTTCTGCTCCTTAATGAACCATGAGGAGGAGGGAGAGAAGGTCACTGCGTGGAAATGACACAAGGTCGGATGGAAAGCGAGCAGATGAGTACACAGTGCTCTGGCTCAGTGGCAGCATGTTCACCTGAGACCGAGTAGATTTGAAATGTTGGTCTATGGCCTGAGGAATGGATATGTATTTCACATGATGCCTTGGAATTAACCCCTGGAGGACTCCNTTCAGTTCTGGTGCACTTGAGGCTCTAGTCAGCTCCTGTGCATTTGCTGTGGGGAGGAAGAGAAGCCAGGGCTCAGAAATGAGGCAGTTGGGCCCCAAATTAACTGAAGAACGAGAGATAACATCAGTATGCATCAGAAAAGAGAGTGAAGAGCTGGTAGAATTACAAAAAAAAAGAAGAAAACAAAACCTGCCAAGAGGAGAAAACACACTGTGCCACAAGCTTAATTGTTCCTGATGACAAACAACTAATCATTTGACAATTTTAAACAGAGGAGAGATGTTTGGGTAATTCTTGCCTCACCTGAGATACCCTGGGCACCTGACTTTCCTCAAACGATGAGCAGTGCCCTTTCTTCTAGGATGACTAAGGGAGGTGTCTATGTACTGCCTGTGGCTCCTTCAGAATCAGAAAGCAGGCACTGCAGAGCTCACACCTCCAGGGAAATTTCATTTGCTAGGCTTGCATCAACCATTTTTAACTTGTATAGTATCATTACTGTGGTATAGCCCCTATTTTGCATAATAGCCTAGTGGTTGGAGGTCTCCTGCCAGAAAGAGGACACCTGGGGTGTAGCTTCAGGAAGCTGCAATCCTACATTGTCCTGTTGCAGAGGAGTCCCGTGGGCAGAGAGTGCTGGTGTGTTTCTAGGGAGAGTATTTTCTGCTCCTTAATGAACCATGAGGAGGAGGGAGAGAAGGTCACTGCGTGGAAATGACACAAGGTCGGATGGAAAGCGAGCAGATGAGTACACAGTGCTCTGGCTCAGTGGCAGCATGTTCACCTGAGACCGAGTAGATTTGAAATGTTGGTCTATGGCCTGAGGAATGGATATGTATTTCACATGATGCCTTGGAATTAACCCCTGGAGGACTCCACATCCTGCCTGACCACTTAATTTCATTAATCAGTTCCAAGTTTCAAATCTTAGTTTCATAAAAGGAGGCAGATGCTGGCATGCATGCCTTTTAGTATTCACAGAACCACAGAATCACAGAATCAGAATGGTAAGAATTGGAAGTGACCTCCAGAGATCATCTAGTCCAACCTAGGGCAGGTTACACAGNTTTGCCTGTTCCATCTCTGCTAGATCTTTATCTAGTGGATCCACATCAGGCTCTCCCTGAATTCTTCCTCCATCCACTGGGTGCAGAGCTCATATGTTGAGGTCAGTCTTGCAAATTTTGCTCCTAGGACACTGTTCAGAAGGTAACCCTGTTCTTAAAATTACTTTGTTCTTCCCCTCGTGTGGTTACTATTCAAAAAGTTTCTTGCGCTCTTCCCAAAGTCCTGAAGTCTCCCATGGTGGAGACAGGACCCCACAAGAAAGGCCTGAATGGGCCAACCCAGGACCACATCCTCCAGCTTGTGGACACTACATTTTTGTACTCTAGCAGTGCCCAAAAACGCATACCTAAGGCAGATTATAAGGACAAAGTGTAAGAACATACAGTGTCCTTTCCTTAGTCTTCTCCTGGTCTCCAGCTACTTCCAGCTTGTGGGACTTCCTGAAATCATCTAGGATTCTATGTCTCTAGTAAAAATCATTTTATTTCTTTTTCAAGGTACTTGTCCAATGTTCTTTGGACCTTTTCAGACTCTTTTCTTTCCAAGGGAAACTCTTACTGCTGAAAACAAAATATACAGAGAACTTTAAGTAAATGAACTCATGCTTTCTTTTCCCTTTCCTGTTACCAGGAGCTGTATTTTTTACACATAAGAATGAAAAAAATCTGCTGTGTATGTTAAACACAGATAGCAATCTTCATTTTACTTTCTCACACTGACGTGAGTCTTAAAGGGACATTGTAATGATGTAACCTGTCATCTACAGCCACAGCCATAATGCTTATATCAAATCAAGGATGATGATGTAAAACAAGCAAAAAATGACACATATCTGTGGAGTTTTACTGTGTAAATGGTGTGAAATTTCAGTCAGTGCTGGCATTTCTCCTGTCCCCTCCCTAGTTGCCATCAGCTGGTGTTGTGTATTATAGTTTTTTATCTGCATTATGTTTTATATCCAGCACAACAGTCACAGCTTTGCGAAGATCCCTTATCTTTAGACTGGGACCACATTCCTCTATCTTCTCATCGTATGTCTGTTGGAATGTTATAAAATCCACAGTCATCTCTGGATTGAAAATGTGTTAGCATATAAAGTACTAAACAGAAATACAGTTGTTACTTCAATTCTGCTGAGATTTGCTTTCGGCTCCCTAGGATTTTACCACATATTCAGTAACATGCTGAGAATACATCTTTTTTTCCTGGTATGGCAACAGAAACACTGCTTCTCTCTGAAGTCTCATTCATTGTAGTTGGACTCTCACAACTATAAACATGTGGTGAAAAAAAACCCTGCTTGTCTGCTTTTTTCCTAGAGAAGACAAACCGTGAGAAACCAGGATGATATATTCAGAAATATATACTTCCATGTAGTGTGACACTAGAATGGAAGACACAGACGCACTTTTAAGAAACTGGTGGGGGGAGTGGAAGAACAGGAAGAAATGAACAAAATGTAAATTAGAAAAGTTGCAGAAAAAAAAATGGTTACGTAAGATTTTATTTTATGACACAGATCATCATAAGAATGGGAGAACTGCACTATCAACTGGATTAAAATCCCAGTTGGCCCAGTATCTTGCTTCCAAAATTGGCCAGTAGTGGTTGTCTAAGAAGCATATAATCATGATACAACAGGATCAATAGCTGATAAAACTTCTCCAGAACAGTCTCCCAATCTCCAGTGATTTCCCAAATGGATGCCTATCTGACAGTCCTGGATAGACTTTTCTTCAATTCTGTCATCCATTTTTTTTATAAGAGTAACTTTTTTAGCATATACAACATTCTCTGACAAGTCCTACAGCTAATAAACGTCTCTTTTCTCTGCTTTGAACCTACTATTTGCTAGCCTTGTTGATGCTTCCTAGTTCTTCTGTTTGAGATGATAAACATATTTGTCTTCTCCATGCCACTATGGTTTTATAATGTTTAGGTAATCTATTTTCTAGGCCAAAGAATTTCCAGTTTAATCATATCTTCTACTGGTACAAGTAGTACTGGTGAACCACTTCCCCTCCCCCTGAATTCATCAGTTTATATTTAATTTTGCTTTAATGTTTCATATGGATTATTAACAAAGGAAAACTTTTTTTATTTTTTTTTACCAAAATTCATAGTGACTAAAGAAAGATGATTTACTGACTAGCTCCAACTGCATCCTACCATTTGGGGTCCTCATCAGTCAGACATCTTCTTAGTTGGGGCTGGAAATGGCCAGTAAGGCCAAGCATAGGCCCCTTACCTGCACATCAGTTTCATACCAGCTCGCAGCCAGGCATGTGGAGCCTTGGCCACCACCCAATGGAGAAACCACAAGCATCCCCACCACAATGATGCCAACAGTTCTGCCCAGACCACAAACTACAGAGTCTTGAAGAGGATGTTTGTGATAAACATTAAAAGTGGTGTATTTTGGTAAGAAACTGAGGGAAGGATGGTTTGTTGCTCCCTCCTGGGTTCACAGGCTGCAGGTTCCTGCAGGTTCCTGTTATCAAGGGGTCCCAGCAGCCATTTTCTTCCTCATTTATGGACATTTAAAATCACTTGGTCACTTTGGAAAGATTGCCTTGATTTGGTGAGATTTTGCTGCATCCTGGAGATAAATGATATGCACATTGTTGCATCTGGCAAATAGAAACCCTTTGCTTCACTTATGTCCCACATCACAAGTCCTGGCTGAGAGTTTAGGTCTTTCCAGATGGAGCAAAATTAGCAAAGACCTTTTTGGAAAGATGTGTTTTCATTGACTGAATAGTACCACAAGGTAGAATGAAACAACTTTGCATGTACAAACCTATTTCTTTCCACATGCTTCTGACTAATTACCCTTACTGAAACCACCACAATCAGCAAAACAGCCACTAGTTGCGCAGGTCAGAGAATTCAACTTAAAGTACAGGCCCTGCTGAATTGTATTTCCTCATATGCTCATACATATGTATTATGTTCAGAGTGAGCCTATAATAAAACTGCTGTGATGTGTGTTGCCCAGAAGCAATATAATTCTTCATGGTTCAAAATATGGACTAAATTCTATTGGTCCCCCTGTTATCTATCAAGAAAATTTTTTCTTATATGCACTATTTCTAATTTATCTCCTCTATTTTAATTTCTTCTAAAACTACCGTGAAATCAAAATCATTCAAAAATCCATTCAAAGAGTTAAATACAATAATTTAGTCATTAGAAAGGACAGTATGTAAGTATCAGGCCAAACAGTCTAACTTACGTTAAATGACAGGTCAAAGAAAGTTCATTCTTAATAATGCAAATCACAAATCAGTGTCTCAGGAACAGCATATATGAAATGACATCTGAAACATCAATAAGAGGATTTTTTCCCTTATAATTATTATTAACTTGGTAATAGTCATTAGTGACCTATCTCCTTCTGCTGATTTAGTAAAGTGCACCTAATAACAAGCAGGGGTCAAATTTACAAATCAAATGACACTGCATTCCCTAGGTACATAGAGCATTTTCTAATGATGTAATAAATACCTTGCAGTGTTTTTGTCTCATCCACCAAAATTAAACCTATTAGAGTAAAATATACCAATTGAAAACATTATAAATCTTGTCTGGAATATAAAACAAATCTCTATAAACAGTGCTAAAATGACAAACTGCCACTTATGTTAGAGAGGCTGAATCTCTAAAGTAGCCTTTTTTTCAGCTCTCTTAAAAAATCAAGCCTTCAGAAATGGTGTATTTTTATTATATAAATAGTGAGAAAGAGAGAAAACAGCATCACATTAAGGCCTCTCTCTTGCAAGGAATTAATTGTTCCTTCAAAAAAAATACCTTTTTAAAGAATCCATCTTTTCTCATGAGAAGGAGGAAGTACTGTCCTATAATTTTAGACTTTATATGGATATTTTAGCATAGAAGAGACAACTTTCTCTTAGACAAAGAGAGTTTGTCAGTCCAGGGTAAAAAAGTGATAATATTTTTATCCATCTCTGTATTAAGAGTATCCACAAAGTCAGTATCCATAAAATCAGCTAGTCCCTTGCTTAACTGTACTGGAACCCACTCAAGCCATTGAGTTTAAAACTGCAGTATTATTATTCTTTGATGTCTATAGCTTAACAGCACAAAGCTGGTCTCCAAGCACTTACTCTCTATAAAGAAACACAAATGTTTGGCCTTTGGGCTGTAAATATTGTGTCACCATTGATTTTTAACATATAAAGTGTATTTTCCTGAATGTCAAGTATTCTCAAAGTGCAGGGACTCCCATGAGCATGGAGTGTCAGAAATTAAAGACAGTTTAAAAGCAGAAGCTACAAGCAAGGAAAGAAGAATGTAATAGCAAGAAACGAGAGAAAGAAGAAATGAAAGAATAACTAATATGAACTTAGCCAAGTACTATATTATCACTTATCTCCCAGACGAAAATGTCATCTGGGAAGCATAACATCCTATCATCAGTAAAGAGAAGACTGAACTGTGATACTATCAATAATCCTTTTCTTACTACATAAGATAGTTTCTTTAAGGATTTGTGTATTCCATGCACTAGAAGAGATTTATTTCTTTTTTCCAGCTAAATAGTAGGATTGATTTGAGGATCAGACACACTGGTGGTTCACAGAGTGAAAGTGTCAGCAGCTGGATGGAAATGCAGCTCTGACAATTTGCTATTGCTGCCTTATAGCACTTCAAAGTTTGCATTCTGTGTTGTATCAGCTGCTTTGGTGCTAGTTTGCCAAACTGATCTCCTTGAGAAGAGTTCAGAGCAGGACCCTAACTTAGCTGAGGCGAATAGACTAGAAGCAAGACATCCTGTTCTCCTGCCACAGAGATAAGTTCCACATCACCTCCAGTGATGTCTGCCTCCTGCCACGGAGTACAGAGGGATGGCTAGAGGTGAACACAGCTGCCCCCCTCAATTACCTGGGATGAATCCAGGCTGGAACAGCATCTCACTCACACAGCTAGGAAAGCTGAGAGGTATTCAGCCTACTGGATTCGATGCCTTTTACAGTGTAGCCTCAGGCAGCACAACTCTGCAGTGTCCTTTACATAGGCTGGTCATAAATCACCAGCCTATCCAATAATGAACAAGAGGAATACTCCTTCTAGGTGATTATTCAGAGTAGACCCATCTCCATAGCTTATTTCTATAGCCAATGCAGACAGTCAAGGTTCCTGGGAGGGCAATGCAGGGTATCTTAGGTCAGGTTCCTCCTCTGACTCTTACACCTCTCCCATGAAGTTGTGTGAATACTGCCCTAAGCCAGGCCCTTGAATAGTAAATTTGGTTCATACTGGAGGAGATACATTGCCTTTCCTCTCAGGAAAATATCTTCAAGCAGCTGCACTGTAAAAGTTGTGGTAGCTAAAACCCTGTTTGCTTTTATCCTTCCCTATGCCACTTGCCACAATCAGTAATCATTTGAAAGATATTACATACCAGATTCAGAGATTCCTTTTAACTATTTTCTCATTTATTGTGTTTTTACTAGATGTTTCTTTCAGAATTTCAAAAAAAGTCTGTCATCCATCTCAATTTTATCTGTCTAAGAAGAGTCAGGTTGCCATCAGACATTGTCTCAGACATTTACATAAATATTGACAATTTAATACAAAGCATTCTTTAGATATACAGACAGATATGCCAGCTCCTCTTAAGGAGGTTGAAGAACTTTGAGTTCTGAAACATTTAAGAAACATTAAAGGTATCCTTTTGATAAAGGCTACCTCTTGAGAGATGGTGAGAATTTCCAACTCCCAACATTAAAGCACTCATCTTGTCTCAGCAGCAGCCATTTGGGACCTGGAAAACCTGCCCTAGAAACCAAAGGTACTCCATCTATTCAGTTTATCAAAATGAACCTTAAGAAGTTATTTGACATGTGAAAAAGTGCAAGCATAGGGGAAAGACTTCTGATAGCAGGTTCTTTATACGTAAACAAAAGTGTACTAGAAGTAGGTATGTGCTGGAATAAAAGCTGGATCTATTTAACTATCCAATGTCCTGGAATTGCGTATAGTATTCCAGTGAACATATTTTAGACAGCTATCAAACTGATCCTCCTAAAGGAAACTGATCCCACCTGATAGACCCTGCTGTGAAAGGGAATCCTATCCAACTAAGTTAGATACCTAACTGAGGTGTTTTCATGTCTAAATAACGTGATTAGTTTTTAGGAATCATTTGGAGAATCCTTCATATTTTCTGAGAAACATCTCAGGACACCAGAAACACCTGAGGACACCAGTCTTTTTTTTTCTTCCTAGTACCTATGTAAGAATTTAATTTACAAAGGCTGCTTTATTGAACATGAACACCAAAACGTTTAAGTAAAAATTAGGTAGACAAGATATCCTTCAGAGCATTTATTTTTATCAGTTGGATTAACTCCTAGATAACAGCTACAGATAAGTTTCGTTAGCTACTGGAAAAATGAACTGGGGACTTCATTCTTTGTGATAGAAGTCACTCTAAGAGGCATAACCTCAGCTATAAGGTGTGATGGAAGTATCCCAAGGTGAAATTTCATATCCTTTGGTGATTAGAAGATAACAGAAGATGCATCTTCAGCTGGATGTAAAGACTTTTCTGAAGAAAAGCAAAGAAAGTGTTGATTTACCTAAGATATTTACCTGTCAAGTTACACGATATCAGCTGTTTGGTGTTGCAAATGGATTTCAGAATAAAATTTAAGGTATATATGCAGCACTCAATACAACTCATTTGCTCCTGAGATCCTCTTTCTACATGACTAACTCACAAACTGAAACTAAAACTTCTCTGTTTTAAAATAAATGCCTGTAAACACCACAATCTCCAAATGGAATCTACTTCCCCTCATGATCACAGCTCCCACAGCTGTGGGGGAGGAGCCTGCCCTGGATTTTGCATGAGGGATGTCTGCTGTCTAAATACTCATTCATATTTGTGGCATATGGCTTCTGATTGGCATGGAAGGTTTTAAAATAGGTACTGTGGATTAAACCAAGAGAAAATAACATCTATCAATTTGTCAAAAAAGAATTACTGTGGCTTTCAGGTACTCCCCACCAAGGGAGAATTATGATTTTTAAATAAACAAAAAACATGAACAACA
>VYZX01000790.1:86454-104803 GCA_013401335.1 Brachypteracias leptosomus
AATGGTGAATATCTGTTAGTGTGCTTTGGCAGATATGTCTTGCTTTTGGGATCTAAAACACTAATATTCTTTACATGCAATAAAGGTAAACTTTTTATGCTTGATTATTGTTATATCTCAGCATCTATTGACACTCTTAGATTTTCTCTATCTCAAAATACTAACAATGGAAGTTAACATTTAAGCACTATGTTAGAAAAGCTAAAAAAATTCATACACCAAGAACTGCTGCTCTTAGAGTTTGCTAATTAGACTAATTAGGAAACAGAAATGCAAACAAAACAAAACCAACCAAGCTGGCATCATATGTTTAATGGATGTAGAGACTGATGTGAAAACTGCTTGCTGTAAATACCCATTCATGAAATCTTCTATGTGCAGAGGCAATGCTGTCTGTCATGTCTTGAAAGAGAAGTTAAGCACTCCTTTAGATGAGTCAGATATTGAATTGATGACAGGGATTCATAAGAAGGGGATATAAAACTCATTTAAGTCAGTGGGTACTTTGCCTCTATCTGAACAGTAGGATTGAGAGAGCAGAAAAATGTAGTAAGACAGAGAGAATTGTTCAAGGAAAGTCAATGTTAGAAAAGGCCAACCCTCTGCTATTAGCTGCTAATTTTAAAAGGGACTTTTAAGCTGAAATGTCGCTGTGTGGAAGAGTTTTCTGAAAGCCATTTTCAAACTGCAGTGGGTAGGCAGCTAATTTTCCATGTAATCTTATCTGAGGTGTGGAGGATCCTGACACGATACAGAAACACAAAAGGCAGCACATGACTGCAGCATTAGTTTCAGTGAGTTCAGTACCATCCACAGACAACATATTAAGTAATGAGTTCTAGCAGTCCAGTCAAGCTGCTTGTACCATTTCCTTACCTAAATATTTTATATATTAAAGTATCACTGGGACTCAAACACTGAAATTATAACTAGAAAGCATGTGTCTCTGTTTAGTGCTTACCACTCTTCATTTGCTGGAGCGTGTAGCATAGAAAGAGAGGACTAAGCCGAGTTAGTTATAAAATATGTGCTTTCTGACTTTTGCCAATAAAAATCACATATGTAGGAGAGCTGTGTGACCTTTTCAGTGTGTATAACACCTTTTAAAGTTTTCTTAGCGTTATTCCATGTGAAAAATGCAAGAAACACATTTTCTGCTTAAAGTATCTGGGGATAAACTAGCACAGTCCCCACTTCAAGTGGAGATAGGGAAAAGTGTTTTGTTAATATTTGTGCTATCAATACCATTAAGAGGTGCTTCTAGATAACAATGGGCATCTGAAAAGACTGCCTCCTATCTCTGGATGATTTTAAGTCACTGGATTTGAAGTACTAAGGAAAGAAATGTAAGTAGAGAAAATGAACTCTATAACTGACAAATTATGTTCATCTAATGACAGAATTTTCAAAAAGAAGATGGAAGAAACAGGATGATGATTTTACTTTTATATGTACTCCAAACTTGTCTTTAATACTAAAGAATCTATGGAGCACAGTGTGCAACTGTATAGACAACTGCATCACATCCTACCTTAATCTATAGCAGATAAGACCACAAAGAATACAGCAATGTTTGTTTACCTTTGTTTTCCTTTTTTGAAACATCTTAAAGATTTCTAAGGAATCAATCTAGCTGCTTGGGTCAGTCTGAGCAAAAAATAATTTAAGACTTCTGAAAATGTTAATATAGGTGCTAAAATTTATTTTGTTAATTGCTGGAATAATCAATAACTAATTTTCATTCTAAACTAGGTCCTTCATGTGTCTTAAATAACCAGTGCAAGATCATTTACATCTCAATAACAACCCTTAACAATGTCATGTCATCAAAATCCAAACTAAATCTCAATAATGTAGGTTAGTGACCAGTAAAGGACTTACTACCTGGGTCAAGCCCTTGGGGATTTTCGTGGGCACACTGGTGAAAGCCTTGCTTGTGTGTGGCTTTCACTCCAAAATATGAGCATGGCATCCCACAGGAATGATACCATTATTTGGTGCTATGTCATTTTCTAAATGATTATACATTGCACCTATTTGAGGAGCTTGTAACAGATTCATATGAAGGTCAACCAAGCATAACAAAACAAAACAACAACAAAAAAAAAAGACTCAAAACAGATATCAGAGTAATATGTGGTAAGGAGCTTTAAAAATAAACAAATAAATATGGCTTTGAAAGCTCACTTGGAGCTTCACCTTGCTTCCATTAAAATGTTTCTGTGTAAGACGGTAATTAGCAGAAATGGGAAGTAAAAAGTATATTAGCCTTATGTACCGGCTAAGAACAGAGAATGGCATAACTATTTTAAGGTGCATTTTTAACAATGCTTTTGTGATACCAACACACTTGCTGATGATATTGAAATTTTTATGTTAATTAAACAACCCCTAACCACTCAGTACATCTCAGATATATACACTTTGTAATTACCTCCATTATTGAAATAGCTAGTTTGATTTATCCGTGCCACAGTAACATTCTAGCTTCTGTTATTTTTGTCTTTAGAAAAACATAGGTCCCAGTGAGGGAATATAAAACTATTACTGTAAATTAAATATTAAAGCTAACTTATTTTTGCATAAGAACACTGTCAAATAATGGTGATAACTGTTCCTAAGAAATGAACTTTTTTTTGCCTTTTTTGGAACACAAATTAAAATCTAATTTTCCGTTCTTTTGTAAATTTCATATAGTTAGGATGTACAGTTTTACTGATGGCAGTAGCTTAACAGGGAGCTATTATAGTCTTAGCTTAGCGATTAAGAAATACAACATTTGTTGAAGAGCTAGGCCTTTTAGTCTAGAATGGATTATCACTTGATCCTTCCTTAAGCATTTTTATACAGGAGTGCATTATCCTTGGAGCCACCCTGGGCTCCATGCCTCATTAACCTGGGTGTTAGATAAATCAAAGGCAGCCTCAGAGACAAAGATAAGCAAACTGCAGGCCAGCAAGACGATGATGTATGGATCCAGGAGGCTAATAGGAAAGTATTGACAGGAAAATGGTGTGCTTATCCTGCAATCACTGCATATTGCAATGAGAGCTCCCAAAAGCAGATGGGATACACTTCAGGGAATGCAGGAGTAGGAGATTGTTAGGCAGAAATGGATCCTTACATCTTAAATTCTAACAAGAACTTTCTTTGTGGCTGCACTTTAAGCACAGTGGAGAGGTTAGTACCCAGGCAATGGCAAACTCTAAAAAATGAATTCATGGTAGGGGTAAACATTATTATTATTTTAAGATTGTAATATAACCACCAAAGCTGAATTTTGCATATGTCAAACATTAAAACAAACACACTTTGCAGAGACAATACACAGAACAACAATTCCATACGCTCAGAAAAAGCATTTAGCACTTAGAATATTCTATAAGGGCTTCTGTAGAAAACAATGTTTCAGCTGTTAACATCTTTCCAATGAGGAAGGCAACTTGATCAACAAAAATTCTTGCGAAACAGAGTATATTCTGTGATTTTCCCTTGTGTTTTATTTCTCTTCAGTTTCAGGGATACAATTTACAGAGGATCTAATCCTCAGCCACAAATCACCTTTTAGGTCCAGTGAGCAATCCACTTCGACTCTTTGGAAACAATGAAAAGTGCTCCAAGTTTTGTAAGGCTTACTGATATTTTTCTGGGGTTTCTTTTTCAAGACTCGGTTCACTAGATTGATTTTAGAAGGATTTATTTGGTTAGTTTTGTTTGTTTGTTTGTTTAAAGCACAAATTAAAACCCATTTGAATTAAAAGAAAGACCCTCAGAAAACTTTGGATCAATCTCAGTATGTTCAGACAGCTCCTGGAAAATAAAGCTGGGGTTTACATGATTCATTCTTCCCTTTATTTATTTCTGTTGACTGTGGTGTTTTGTAACACTTTATATCTTAAATGTGGATAACTACTTTTTCAAAGTAGTAGGTGTACTCCTAAATCTTTACCCCATCTTAAAATCATAATTTACCATTATGTCTTTTTCTTTCTGTACTTTGAATATCAACCTACTAGTTTTAAACTAATATTCCTATTGACTCCACTGGCAGCAGGATCAAACCCCAAGTGTATATATATTCAACAGAATTGGCCTTATTTTCCCTAGTGCTGTGACATACTGGAGACAAAGGCCAGATGAAAAGCACCCATCAGTATTCTGATAACAGTAAACAGCCTAAAATTAGAGTTAAACTAAACTTGTTATACAAAATTCGGTGCTATTTTACATACACTGCTCTGATGAGCCAGACTTTTCAATGTCAAAAAACAGCTGGTGCTCAAAAAATGAATGTGCAGTGAAGGAAGGTACTACTTGCAGAGATGATGCACATTCCCACAAAGGAAATGGATGAAGTGATGGTTGGAAGGAATTCAAGGTGTCATAGTTGCTACAGGTGAGCAACACCCCGGAGGGCTAAGTTCTCTCTCCACTTTGGCAATAATGATGCTGACCATATCTCAGAACATATTTTTTCTTTGATTCTCATTTTCTGAATAGAAGCAGTCACTGTAGGTGAACTGATGGGGAGATAGACTATCAATTCCTTGTTTTGCATTGCACTTCGCACTCCTAGGTTGAACTTCAAGTTAATGGGAGCTTGCATACCTGTCCTTTGGTATGTTGCAACAGCTTCCCTTGCTCTATATTCATCCTTTCTGTTTCAGCCTTCCTACAGACTATATCCAGCCCCTCTTCTAAAATCCAACCTTGCTCCGCAGACTACTACACCCTCCTCACTCATAGTCCAAGATAAACTGCTCCCTCCTCTTTTCATACAATCATGGCATCACTAGGAAAAAGAATGAGAATAAATGCGAGCAAGCTTCTCCATGTCTGCTTGACTGGAAAATGGAAAAGCTTTGTTGACAGTCTCAGGGAGCTCTGTGGAGGCAAAGCTTGCCTGTGTGCCTGCTATAGGTCCTTGCAGTGAGGAGAAGGACCTTGAGCCTTATAGGGGCTCTAGGACCTATAGAGAGCCCTTAGATATGACCTCAAACACTAGGCCAAAAAAATCTCTAATAAGCAAGTGGAAAGGAAGAAGTACATGGGTTTATAATTTGTCTGAGTTTGGGGAAATTTGAAAAGGGATGGTGAAAAAGCATTATCTATAGTTCCAGCAACATGTCTCTTTTCTGAGATGCTAGACCTTTTAAATAAAAGGTTGTACAAATATTATTTCTAAAGAAATACTACTTTTTATCATCAAACCTAGTCCCAAAAATGCTGAACGATCTTTGCAGATTTTTTTTTTTTCTGAAACAATTTTGTTTCGGGCAAAAATATAGCATATAAAACTACATTCCAAATAGTCAAAGAGCAACAGAGTTAAAACCAACTGAGAAAAGTCTTGCAAGGAAAAATAGCACAGAACTTATCCTATATGTTCATGAGAGCTCCACCTCGAACTCTGCTTTGAAAGAACTATGGAGTTTTTAAAATTACTTTCTTTTTACTTGGCTATTCTAAAATAATGGTTAAAGAAAATATCTGAGTGCAGAATAGCTCTGAGCAACAACAGAAAAAAAAGACATGAATAAACTATTTTGTAATTCTGAAACCTTAAGTAGTAACATTCAAGTATTATGGAATTTTTACTTTTTTGGATTGTTGTTCTGGTCTCTCATTCCCCCTTCTCTCACACAGAAGATGGGTGACATGTACCAGACCATGACAGTTAGGTATTTTACTCCTTATATTGCAAATTCTGTTTGCAATTTTCATCCAGAAGAATATCAGATATGTTTTTCTACTATATAATGTAGCTTCTGCCTACTGTGTGACAAAGTATTGTATAGTGCCTTCTATTAAGTTCAAGCATTGCCAAATGGGACAAATCAAATCCTATAGAAATATAGTATTACAGATATAGTTACACTTACAGATATAGTAATAGTTATGACTAGGTGTTAGAGGAGCTCAATACACCACAGCTCCTATTGCTTTTCTCTGAGACACTGGTTTCTGATCAGTTTTGGAAACTTGGCTGACATCTGTTGAGTTGATTAATTACAAGTAGAAAATCTAGCCTGAATGTTGTTTCTAGGTATATGCTTTTGAAAAGATATTTCTTAAGCTTTAAATAACAAATTATTATTATTTGAAGAATTAACATGATAACAAAACAGAATTTCCTAAAATACAATTAATGATGCCATTATATTAGGCAGTGTAATACTAAGATGTCCTCCTCTGGAGGGACAAGTGGACCATTTGTGTAAGTTAGATACATTTAGAAACTGAGCTGACCTTCAAATTTACCTGAGATGTTAAACAGAATCTCACTTTATCATGTATGCTCTAGGAAACCTCCAGTCAAGCTTTTACACTAGCAATAGAAATGCAAATCACACCTTTTTCAAAGAAACATGCTTAATAAATTAAAACAGTCTTCTTTACCTGCTTACTCATTTCTCAGTCAGCATGAGTCAATTCCCTAACAGATTTACTAAAATACCACTTTTTTTGTTATCATCACTGACAGCAAAAAAACTGACAAGTGCACTTTGCTGCTCAGCTCTTAACTAGACAATTTTGCAGGGCTTAATTATATATATAAAATATACATATAAATATATGCATATATATATATATATATTTCTAACAGTAATTCCAAAGGGAAACAGGGCATTCTGAACATTTCCCCCCAAAAAATAAACCAAATAAAATAACCTAAGCACTGACAGAGTGCTGTGCATTTTCCAGCCACCTCCTTGGATTTGATTTGTTTGTGCCCCTTTATCTGGTCTCCTACATGATCCCAGGGAACAGCTTGATTAATGCCCACTCTATGCAGTGCAAGGAGCAGTCACAGGCAGGTAGTTATTCAGAAAGCTGCAGGTACCATTTCGTGTCCCCATGGTTGTGGCGCCTTTAACAGCTCTCCCGGGGTCTGCCTGTTATCTGCCTGCCCCTGCGGCCAGCAGCTGGGCTTCCCGATGGCCTGATGGACTGGCTTGTGTACCTGGGGACACAGGCAGGGTGCATCCATTACTCATTTGTGACAATAACCAATCGAGGAAGATGTAGAACTCAATTCCGGCAGAAAGACCTATAATGCTGGAGTCAGGAGGTTATCGCTGTGGGACCTGCACCTTGCTCCTTACCCCTCTTATCGAGAGCTTTACAGCCTCTGCTGGAGCAGCATCTTGTAAAGCTGAGGGCTGCAGATCTGGGGCCCAGATTAGCATGCATCTTCCTAAATGCTACAACATTTAATTAAAAAGTAGATGTTAGTCAAATTGTTACTGGCTGAGATGATGGTTTTGGTAAACAGGAGGCAAAAGCTGAAGGGAGTGGCAAACAATTTCCTTAAATCATGCCTTTGTAGAAAATAACATGTTTCTCTCTATTCTCATTTCACAGTGAAACTTTATATAAGGGACCAGCACAATCCCAAATCCAAACCATAATGCTTGTTAATATAGGTCACAATCTGTGATTAAAAGGAGCACAAAGACCTTAGCACTTGAAAAATAAGAAGGGACATAACTCTTGATAAAGTACAGCTATTGTTTGATTACTGTCTATTCATATTTAAATGATTTGAGAAAGATTCTGTCTTTTAGAGAGAAATCAGTAAGAAAAGTTCAGGAAAAATCATTAAGATATGGGCAATTTAAGAAATAGAAATCTCACTTGATCATTTAGAGCCTTTTCTCTAAATATCTTGATCCTATGAGGATCCAGGTAGACTTTTTAGGTACCTTAATTGTTTAAAACAATTCAAACTTCTGAAAGAGCAGATAGATAGAGTACTCATTTATCATTAATGTCTTAAATTATATTTAGGAAGTGCATTTAATCACTCATACAGAACACACAGAGTCTGGAAGTATTTTAGTAGCCTGAACTGGAAATGGAAAGAAATAGAATTTAAAATGGCCTTATCAAAGGTAGAAAGTGCTGGTTTAACTGTGTAAAGCTACTGATTGTCAAAATACCGGTAGACAAAGCCACCATCTGCATCACCAGAACACAGTATTACACTGCTAGCTCCCTTCTTCCTCAGGCCAACACCAAACTCAGGAACAACCCCTCAGCACAACTTCATCTTTTATTCTTCACCTGTTTGCTCTTCTTCATCTTGAATCAGCCAGTGGGGAACACATCACTGAGAGAGTTCAGCAGGTTGCCCCAAACAGGAACTCACTTCAAACTGATCAGCATCTTGTTTCCTCTCTCAAACTGGTTGGTTCCTAGTTAATATAACTCTAGCCTCATCCACCACCCCAACCATGACCACCTGAGGGCAGGTAGGGCCTCACATAGATGGGCCAGGTTCTGCCTCTGGGGCCTAAAACCACTTGGGGAACAAAACATTTTGCTGGGTGGTGACTCATCCATAGGTCAACTCCAACTCTGGGCACACAGCCCAGGCCCCAGCTCTTCAACTGTAAGAATTTAATCTTACTCCTACAGAAGAATATAACCCTATTCACTTAGGGATAAATCAATAAATCTAATAAAAACAGCATTTAAAAATAATCTGTATTCTTTTGTACACCTTCCTAGAAAACTTATAGCATATTTTTAAACTGGGATAAATCAGGAAGTTCAATTACAGAATAGTTAGGCATAAACCTGACAATCATTTTTATACATTTATCTCTATTTATATCTACTTTCTGCAGTAGAGTATTCCATGATATACAAATAGCATTTTAGCATAGTTCATTTAAGAATGCTTTCCTCTGTATTTTGCCAAGTTCATTAACATATTTTAACCTTTTTTCACCATTTTCAGTATAGACTTTAGCAAATATTAATTATTCAACAGCATCAAAAGCTCTGTAAAGGTAGGATGAGAATAGAGATGGTGGTAAAGAACCTTCTACTTTGCAATCCTAGCACAAAATCAACTGAAGTAAAATTATATTGTATCAGAAGAATAAAATCAGGAGGAGCAAGACTTAGAGAAATATTCAGGACAGGGGGAATGAGAACATCCTTGAGATAGTGAGAAACAAAGAGAAGACAAATAAATTAGAAACTGGAAATGAGCAGAGCCAGACAAGAGCTCTGGGTATCGGAAATCAGTATTTGCATGAATAGAGAGAAGCTTGCAAAAGAAAGATGAAAGAGGGAGGTGATCACATTGTTATTGAGTGATTACTACAACAAGGTGTACTATTTTGCACAGGCTTGGAGAGTCAAGGCACCATGATACTGAAACAGAAGACAGAGGCAGGACCTGCTAGAGGGCCAACAACCAGACTATTTTCTTCCTCTATGGAAGGGCCATACCAACTACTCTAAAATACTGAAAGTTTTAAGAACCAGGAGGGAGTTTCAACAGGTTGTATTTTACTTAAAGAAGAAACATAGAGGAAGGCAATCAGTCATTCCTGTTCTTAGCTGAGGAATCAAACCCCATAAGGGCATCAGGAATAAGTGTAGCTAAACCAGCTACAGCTTGTCTGAGAACATGGGGTCTTCTATCTACAAACGGAGAATATGAAAGAAGTGGCCAAACCTCAGTCTTGTGAAAGAAGATACTTCTGCCTTAATCTCTATTGCAAAATTTCAGGGAATTCCAAGTTATTGGAAAAACAACAGAGCCTGTATACAATAGGGCCTACCTGGGAGACAACAGAGCCTATATACGATAAAATTTTAAATGTCTGGGTCATGGGCTCAAGCACTGGTACTGTACAAATGTTATTGTGCTGCATGGCATGGTTATTGCATGGGCCCATCAGTGCAATGCCTGTACACAAATCAGGGAACTTCACCAGCCAAAGACTGCTCTGTTTACCTGGCATGGATCAGGCCATTATGTCTGGGGGGACCCAACTGTGCCATGCCGCTTGCTCAAAGGATCAGACAATAGTTCTTTGTCCACTGAACTTACTAGTAAGGATGTAGACTTTAGATTCCTTTTCCCTGCTGCAGTCTAAAAGAAAGCACGTATAGACAATACAGGGGGAAAGATCACAGAATCATAGAATCATTTAGGTTGGAAAAGACCTTTAAGATCATGGAGTCTAACCATAAACCTAACACTGCCAAGCCTACCAACACTAAACCATGTCCCTAAGTGCCATGTCTACATGTCTTTTAAACTCCTCCAGGGATGCTGACTCAACCACTTCCCTGGACAGCCTGTTCCAGTGCTTGATAAACCGTCCAGTGAAGAATTTTTAACTAGTGTCCAAACTATACCTCCCCTTGAAGCCATTTCTTCTTGTCTTATCACTTGTTACTTGGGAAAAGAGACTAACACCCACTTCAGTACAACCTCCTTTCAAGGAGTCGTAGAGAGTGACAATGTCTCCCCTCAGCCTCCTTTTCTCCAGGCTAAGCAATCCCATTTCCCTGAGCCACTCCTCAAAAAACTTGTGCTCTAGACCCTTCAGCAGCTTTGTTGCCCTTCTTTGGACACATTGCATCACCTCAATGTCTTTCTTGTAATCAGGGGCCCAAAAGTGAATGATATGCCATTCTGAATATACGTATGTAGTTGTTAGCATGACATCTACAAAACTACCTCTGATTAACTTTTCAAGCAAAATTCATTTGCTCTCAGTTCAGATGTCTACAAGTTGAACATTGAAGTCTGAGCCAATGATGTATGGTACTTTAGAGTCACCAGGAAAAGATTAATCCAATTCTAAAGATAGTACCCCCAGACAGGTCAGGTTTGCCAAGCAGGATGAGGTTTATTGTTTTCTGAAAGTGTTGTTTTCCCTTATTGGCAATCCATAAAGCCCACAATGAGGAGATCAGCCTTAGATGTACCAATTTTAGATGGATAAAACTAGGCAAAATGAATTCTACCTCTGTGATTGACTGTTTGGACACTGCCACAATAATTGTGTGTATTGAAAAGCCTAAACAGAGCCCTGGTCTTCTTGTCTCACACATTGACATTTCACTTCATTCTCTCTCACGGTGAGATTTGGTCCAACAGGCAAAACCTGAGTTCCCTTTTCCCAACTCACTCTGCTTTGACTACAGCAAATCCAAAAACTGCTTGTGAGATAGCGTCAGAAACAATACTGAAAGGAGAGACAGCATCCCAGGACGCTCAGGGCCCACCAGCTGATTTGTTTGTCTGACAGGTGCTCCCAGGGGCATCTGAGAACAATATTCACAACGTAGCTAGAAGTTTATTTTAAAGAAGTGTATTCATATGTTTGGTGTTATCTAGACAAGAACATCTCAAAATATGATATAGCTTAATTAACTTCAACTAGGATAACAACACACTTTTCTGGATTAAGTTTTACCCCTCTAAACAAAGGGTAAATGTGCAATAATGTCTTTAAAGCAGTTTTTAGTTCAGCTATAGATTTCATTAGTAAGCATATGAGCCTCAATTTAGAGATGAGGTAAACAAGTTCAGATCCATGTAGTTAGATCCAGTCAGCTCACTCTGTTTTCTAATTGAATGCATCATAAACATTTTAAATCAGCATATAATAAATTCACATTGCTTTGTTTTCCACTCTATTTATGATCATCTGTTTACAATCAGTCACTACCCATGACCAGAATATTCATGAATGTAAAAAGTTCTACCCAGTTCAACAGCCCAGTTAATGAGCAATATTACACCAGTGAAAAGGAAAAGTTCTGCACTGAGACTGCTTATTGTTTGTTCTGAAATTAAGCTTGTGACTATCTCATTTCATTAACTATAAATGAAATCATGACCAGAAATGCTGTTGGTAACTCTGAAATATAATGACTTATTAGTCATGACTAATAATGATGAACTTACAAAAGTAGATTTGGATAATGCCTTGCATGTACATCACAAGTGGATCATTTTAAAATAACAGATCTATATCAGGAGCCTGCCTAGCTACAGACCAATGATAAAATGTTTAACCATATCAGCTGTAATGATACCTGACCTTTCTATGATGTTCTATGGTTTGAGGGTTTGGGTTTTTTTCTTTCTAGGCTTTTGAGGTGGTTCACATTATTCCCTTCTTTTGGAACATCAGGAGAATTGAAGTACACCACATCTTACCGACATATATAACTACTTGAAGGAAGGGTGCAAAGAGTATGGAACCAGGATCTTTTCAGTGGTGCCCAGTGACAGGGCTAGAGGAATGGGCACAAACTGAAACACAAGAGGTTCCCTCTGACTATCAGGAAACAATTATTTACTGTTAGTATGACTGAGTACTGGCATAGGTTGCTCAGAGAGGTTGTGGAGTAATCTCCGTCCTTGGAGATATTCAAAAGCTTTCTGGACTTGGTCCTGGACACCTAGCTTGAGGAGGGGGTGTTGGATCAGAAGATCTCCAGAGGTCCCTTCAAACCTCANAAGTCTGAGCCAATGATGTATGGTACTTTAGAGTCACCAGGAAAAGATTAATCCAATTCTAAAGATAGTACCCCCAGACAGGTCAGGTTTGCCAAGCAGGATGAGGTTTATTGTTTTCTGAAAGTGTTGTTTTCCCTTATTGGCAATCCATAAAGCCCACAATGAGGAGATCAGCCTTAGATGTACCAATTTTAGATGGATAAAACTAGGCAAAATGAATTCTACCTCTGTGATTGACTGTTTGGACACTGCCACAATAATTGTGTGTATTGAAAAGCCTAAACAGAGCCCTGGTCTTCTTGTCTCACACATTGACATTTCACTTCATTCTCTCTCACGGTGAGATTTGGTCCAACAGGCAAAACCTGAGTTCCCTTTTCCCAACTCACTCTGCTTTGACTACAGCAAATCCAAAAACTGCTTGTGAGATAGCGTCAGAAACAATACTGAAAGGAGAGACAGCATCCCAGGACGCTCAGGGCCCACCAGCTGATTTGTTTGTCTGACAGGTGCTCCCAGGGGCATCTGAGAACAATATTCACAACGTAGCTAGAAGTTTATTTTAAAGAAGTGTATTCATATGTTTGGTGTTATCTAGACAAGAACATCTCAAAATATGATATAGCTTAATTAACTTCAACTAGGATAACAACACACTTTTCTGGATTAAGTTTTACCCCTCTAAACAAAGCGTAAATGTGCAATAATGTCTTTAAAGCAGTTTTTAGTTCAGCTATAGATTTCATTAGTAAGCATATGAGCCTCAATTTAGAGATGAGGTAAACAAGTTCAGATCCATGTAGTTAGATCCAGTCAGCTCACTCTGTTTTCTAATTGAATGCATCATAAACATTTTAAATCAGCATATAATAAATTCACATTGCTTTGTTTTCCACTCTATTTATGATCATCTGTTTACAATCAGTCACTACCCATGACCAGAATATTCATGAATGTAAAAAGTTCTACCCAGTTCAACAGCCCAGTTAATGAGCAATATT
The DNA here is from genome assembly GCA_013401335.1 of Brachypteracias leptosomus. Lineage (NCBI taxonomy): Eukaryota > Metazoa > Chordata > Aves > Coraciiformes > Brachypteraciidae > Brachypteracias > Brachypteracias leptosomus. Next base: position 99,739 of record VYZX01000790.1, read on the forward strand.
ACACCAGTGAAAAGGAAAAGTTCTGCACTGAGACTGCTTATTGTTTGTTCTGAAATTAAGCTTGTGACTATCTCATTTCATTAACTATAAATGAAATCATGACCAGAAATGCTGTTGGTAACTCTGAAATATAATGACTTATTAGTCATGACTAATAATGATGAACTTACAAAAGTAGATTTGGATAATGCCTTGCATGTACATCACAAGTGGATCATTTTAAAATAACAGATCTATATCAGGAGCCTGCCTAGCTACAGACCAATGATAAAATGTTTAACCATATCAGCTGTAATGATACCTGACCTTTCTATGATGTTCTATGGTTTGAGGGTTTGGGTTTTTTTCTTTCTAGGCTTTTGAGGTGGTTCACATTATTCCCTTCTTTTGGAACATCAGGAGAATTGAAGTACACCACAACTGAATAACATCTTTAAAACTTTAAGTGAGAGAAGCAAGATATGTCCTTCACTGTCTTGTAAGGAACTCACTAAGAACAAACTGCAAGCCTAACATTTTATGGTACATTGTGCTTTTGGAAACCATGTATTTTCACCAAAACAGAGTTATTACATCTAACTATACCATACAGGACATAGCTGCTGGAAAGCTGCTTGGAAGAAAAAGGACCTGGGTGTCCTCATGGACACCAGTTTTAGCATGTTCCAGCAGTGTGCCCTTGCTGCAAAGAAGCTAAATTAAATCCTCAGCTGCGTTAGAAAAAGTATTACTAACAGGTCCTTCCCTTTTATTCAGCACTGGTAGGACCACACCTAGAATGCTGTGTCCAATTCTGGGCTCCTCAGTAGAGGAGAAACATGAACATACTGGAAAGGATTCAACAGGGAGCCACAGGGATAATGAAGGGACTGGAGCATCTCACGTGTGAGGATAGGCTGAGAGACATTGAACTGTTCAGTCTGGAGAAAAGAAGGCTCAGGGGGCATCTTACCGACATATATAACTACTTGAAGGAAGGGTGCAAAGAGTATGGAACCAGGATCTTTTCAGTGGTGCCCAGTGACAGGGCNTGAGGTTTATTGTTTTCTGAAAGTGTTGTTTTCCCTTATTGGCAATCCATAAAGCCCACAATGAGGAGATCAGCCTTAGATGTACCAATTTTAGATGGATAAAACTAGGCAAAATGAATTCTACCTCTGTGATTGACTGTTTGGACACTGCCACAATAATTGTGTGTATTGAAAAGCCTAAACAGAGCCCTGGTCTTCTTGTCTCACACATTGACATTTCACTTCATTCTCTCTCACGGTGAGATTTGGTCCAACAGGCAAAACCTGAGTTCCCTTTTCCCAACTCACTCTGCTTTGACTACAGCAAATCCAAAAACTGCTTGTGAGATAGCGTCAGAAACAATACTGAAAGGAGAGACAGCATCCCAGGACGCTCAGGGCCCACCAGCTGATTTGTTTGTCTGACAGGTGCTCCCAGGGGCATCTGAGAACAATATTCACAACGTAGCTAGAAGTTTATTTTAAAGAAGTGTATTCATATGTTTGGTGTTATCTAGACAAGAACATCTCAAAATATGATATAGCTTAATTAACTTCAACTAGGATAACAACACACTTTTCTGGATTAAGTTTTACCCCTCTAAACAAAGCGTAAATGTGCAATAATGTCTTTAAAGCAGTTTTTAGTTCAGCTATAGATTTCATTAGTAAGCATATGAGCCTCAATTTAGAGATGAGGTAAACAAGTTCAGATCCATGTAGTTAGATCCAGTCAGCTCACTCTGTTTTCTAATTGAATGCATCATAAACATTTTAAATCAGCATATAATAAATTCACATTGCTTTGTTTTCCACTCTATTTATGATCATCTGTTTACAATCAGTCACTACCCATGACCAGAATATTCATGAATGTAAAAAGTTCTACCCAGTTCAACAGCCCAGTTAATGAGCAATATTACACCAGTGAAAAGGAAAAGTTCTGCACTGAGACTGCTTATTGTTTGTTCTGAAATTAAGCTTGTGACTATCTCATTTCATTAACTATAAATGAAATCATGACCAGAAATGCTGTTGGTAACTCTGAAATATAATGACTTATTAGTCATGACTAATAATGATGAACTTACAAAAGTAGATTTGGATAATGCCTTGCATGTACATCACAAGTGGATCATTTTAAAATAACAGATCTATATCAGGAGCCTGCCTAGCTACAGACCAATGATAAAATGTTTAACCATATCAGCTGTAATGATACCTGACCTTTCTATGATGTTCTATGGTTTGAGGGTTTGGGTTTTTTTCTTTCTAGGCTTTTGAGGTGGTTCACATTATTCCCTTCTTTTGGAACATCAGGAGAATTGAAGTACACCACAACTGAATAACATCTTTAAAACTTTAAGTGAGAGAAGCAAGATATGTCCTTCACTGTCTTGTAAGGAACTCACTAAGAACAAACTGCAAGCCTAACATTTTATGGTACATTGTGCTTTTGGAAACCATGTATTTTCACCAAAACAGAGATATTACATCTAACTATACCATACAGGACATAGCTGCTGGAACGCTGCTTGGAAGAAAAAGGACCTGGGTGTCCTCATGGACACCAGTTTTAGCATGTTCCAGCAGTGTGCCCTTGCTGCAAAGAAGCTAAATTAAATCCTCAGCTGCGTTAGAAAAAGTATTACTAACAGGTCCTTCCCTTTTATTCAGCACTGGTAGGACCACACCTAGAATGCTGTGTCCAATTCTGGGCTCCTCAGTAGAGGAGAAACATGAACATACTGGAAAGGATTCAACAGGGAGCCACAGGGATAATGAAGGGACTGGAGCATCTCACGTGTGAGGATAGGCTGAGAGACATTGACCTGTTCAGTCTGGAGAAAAGAAGGCTCAGGGGGCATCTTACCGACATATATAACTACTTGAAGGAAGGGTGCAAAGAGTATGGAACCAGGATCTTTTCAGTGGTGCCCAGTGACAGGGCTAGAGGAATGGGCACAAACTGAAACACAAGAGGTTCCCTCTGACTATCAGGAAACAATTATTTACTGTTAGTATGACTGAGTACTGGCATAGGTTGCTCAGAGAGGTTGTGGAGTAATCTCCGTCCTTGGAGATATTCAAAAGCTTTCTGGACTTGGTCCTGGACACCTAGCTTGAGGAGGGGGTGTTGGATCAGAAGATCTCCAGAGGTCCCTTCAAACCTCAGCCATTTTTGATTGTATGATTCTGTGATTTTTCACTAGAAACAGTTATACTTCCACATATATCCAATACACTTTTCCCCCCAAAGTACACACACAACAGGCATTATGAGGCCTGTATACAGTCGTAGTTTCCATAGCATCAGAAAGTACTAAAATGAAGACCATATGCCAGCTTTGACAACATTCTACTAACTTACAAAAAAGTAGAGTTTAACAAATTCCAGGTAGGTTTGGAACACCTGGTGTTAAAATTTGAAGTTTAAAAAAAATCGGGAGTATACTAAAAGAACACATGAGTTCCATTAAAGAATCACTTAGCTACATATCTAACCTGTCTGGATTCAATCTTCTCAGAAGTCATTGTCTTCCTGGAGATAGAATAAATGTACATATAGCTGAATTTCAGTATCACTGTATTTCATGGAACACAAAACTTCAAAAACACATGCAAATCTGCATGAAGCATGAAAAGTCACTCCAAGCACATATTTGCAAACAAGGAGAAATTATTGAAATTAATTCAGTAGAAACTTCTAAAAGTATACAAAAGTTTTCAGATATCCATCACTTTTAAATGGAGTTATATCAACAAAATATCCAGAACATAAAGTTCACCTGTACAGAAAATTAAATTCACTTTCAATTCCTCAGTATGAAGGGGTCCACTTAAAATCAAGAAGTCATAGTTTGAATGGACAGTGGAAGGTTGCTTGGAGATAGACTCTGTTACCACCAAAGGAAAAGTGAAGGCAAAGTCAAAAGAGTATATAAATAAGAAGAGCTATTTATTATGTCTCAGACAGCTGAAGAAATGCTCCAAAGTCTTAGTACTTCCATGATAGATTACCCTGTCTAGGTGTATTGACATCATATGTCAGATAAAAATATACCTGATTGAATCTCTGAACTTTAAATTTAAAAGTTTTAACTTACCTGAAACTAAACTAAACTTAAACTTCTAAGTTTAAAAAGAAAGTTTCAAACCAGAAGAGAAGATTGAGTTTTGATTTTTCCAGGGATTTCCACAGTGAGAGAGGTAGGAATTGTGCAAGTTTTGACAGCTTATGTTTTGAAAAGCATAATTTTATGTCATTTATATTATTAAGCATAATTGGAATAGCAAAATAAAATACAAAGATGTTAAGAAAATACAATGTAATAGAAATTAACAATAAAATATAAAATGCAACATCTTTTGAAACAAATACTAAGTTCGGAAACAAACCTTTCAGATAAAACCTAAATAGACTTTGCTGATTTTTTAAGATTAAATAGTTCCTACTGTTCTTCCAAACAAGATGTCACCGGAACCAATGCACTTCTACAGAATAGTTTGATGAATCCAGATTTTTTTTCAGCAAGCTTATCCTTTCCTGTAGTTCTTTCATATGAGTCATACTGTTGATGTTTTGGTATCAGGATCATTTATAAAGAGTTTTAGTAAGTAGTTAAGCTAAAGTCCAACACTTTTCTCAGGCAGAATTCCCACTGAAGCTAGCAGGAGCTCTCTTCAAATTGGGGTGAAAAGTCTGATGCAACATACTGAAGTTTTAATGATTCAATGGACATTGCACAAGAATCTTAATAAAACCTAACTAAAAAAACCTGTTGGTTGGTTTGTTGCTGTTAAATGTCATCATACTACGAGGTGAAGAAGCTGCTCAGATTAAAAGGAAACACTTTTTAAAGGGAATAGTGAGGGAACTTAGCAAAAATGCCAGCAAGCTGAAGCATTACTATATTTGAAACTAAATCTGTCCCCTACAAATCTCCAGTCTTTCCTTTGTAGATCAGTATGTAGCATGCACTTCAGCCACATTTAAGTCTGCTCATAAGTAAGGTCAAAGAGATGTACCCTAGCAAAATGTGATTCTGTATGGA
>VYZX01000790.1:104862-115553 GCA_013401335.1 Brachypteracias leptosomus
TTTTGCTGTATTTTCTTGTCAATGTGTTTGCCTGCCAATGTTTCACCCTCCCTTTCCTTCCATTATATGACTTGTAACGGAGATGAAGCAGCCTTGTTTTCCAGTGAAATGGAAGGATAGCAACAGGTCCACAGGAAGAATTCAGGATGCTTGCCATAAACCATCTACCACATACAGCAAACCAGGATTTTTTCCAGGATTATTCAGAGCCAATGCAAGACAGCAACATACAGTGAAACATTTGTCTTAAACATCCTATGGTGATTTTAATGGAGGAACAGTCATCGACAACTACATGAAACTCCCTTCTCTCTCTTTTTTTTTTTTTTTGACATCCTGTTCTCAGTTTTGTTGCAGGATCTTAACTTTTAAAAAATTTTCTGGGTTATCCACTTTAAAAGTACCGCCATCACTGAGTTTTATGCATCCTTTTAACATGATTTAAGCCCACAAAGTGTTCCTATCAAAACTACACTCCGTATATCTTGTATTATTTCAGTTTCAAAAGCACAACCTCAAAATTCACATAGAGTTTGTCCAAAGTTTCAGAGAGATCAGTGAAACATAAACCTCCTACTTTCACTGTTTTGACTTGTGTATTTGGCAACTCATATATTTTCCTTTGTACAAAAATATTTTTAATTATAAAAAAAAGCATAAATCAATATGAAAATATTCAGTATAATTTACTTCTACTGTTAAATAAGTTAGCAGTAAAATGTAAAATAACATACTTTCAAAAAACCTTTTATTTGTGTAAGAAAATCTTTAGACTCTTGAAGACTAAGTACTTGTCTCTGATAGTTTTGATGCTACTTGGGCAAAAACCAGAAAATATAGCTAAATATTCCTCTGAAAGTTTGCCCATGTAAATGTAAAATCCAACATGCAAAACCCCAGCATTTTTCCCTTAGCTAAATGTTTGTTTGATGTAAAAGCTGTGGAGTAGAGATTTGGTCATTTTTTCTTTTACAATCCTGGAATATGTAAATTATTGAAATTATCTTTTAAAATATGATCACAAAGAAAACAAAATTTTGTCTAATGAAGAGAAAAATACTTGGTCTATATGATGTTGTTTTACTTCCTGACAATTTTATTTAATAATTGTACTCTTCAATCCCACACAAACTTATACCTATGTCAACATTTAAGCAGAGAAACACACTCATTGAGATCAAAAGTACAACACAGGCTGGAACTCCTGCCACTTTGAAGAGTAATAACAGCTCTGAGCCTGGGGTTTTTTTCCTTCCAAAGGTGTGTATCCTTTGTGCCTGAATCTGTGGACAATCTCCAAAACCACCAAGAAGCAGTGAGTGCCAGTTGTTTTGATGGAGTGTCCAATACAAACCATTGTGGGCCAATGAACTACCCTTTTTTCCTCTTACTCAGCTGTGTGTGTAGCAAGAGACAAGCAGAAGCTGGGAAAAAAAGACCAGGGTCTATTCACAACTACTTATCTGCTCAAAAAGATGTAACCCATTTCCTGGATGGTCTTCTGATACTTTTTTTTTTAATCTTGAGATGTGCAGAATGGAGTTGCCAAGACATTTCAGGAGAGGAGACCTGAAGCCAGGATTCAACCTCACATCACACTCTCTCTAAAGCCTTAGATTTCCTTCCTCTGAGTCGGAGCACTGCAAACATGCACGAATGCAGTTAAACAAATGTTTGCACCAATACAGGAAAGGGATTTTAGGCAGAAAAGAGAAATATAGATGCACACCATGTGCCAGCATCCTCTGCAGAGACTTACTGTGGTGCAGGATTTAAAATTCTCTGCATACAAACAGTTAATCACCACAACCATTTAAAATGTCAACGGAAAAAGAAACGGTTTCCAAGAGCATATAACTGCCCAGATAGCTTTCATCAGCCCAGCCACACGAAAGACCCAGAGGCAACTGCAAAGCCACCATCAATACAAATGCCTGTGGAGCCTTCTCTGGTGCCAGACCCTGCTGCTTCGGCTATAAACAATATCTCCTATAGCGTTACATCTAGGATTTCTGGCTGCCAATCAAGCAGGAAGAGAAGGAGAAGGAAGAACTGTCTAATGCACTTGAGTAAATGTACTATCTCCATTAAGTGCTGTATTTTATACCTTTGTGGAGTAAGTGGTTTTGCAAAAGGACAAACCTCCAAAATGTTAAAAACTCATTGCAGAGAAAATTTAGTGGCACTTTGATGCTTAACTTTAATGAATATGAACATTTTTATAGACTTTAGTCTCCTGGCAAAACATTAGGCTAATGGACATAAGGGTATTGTTCTTAAGTAACTTTATAGTCAGTCATTCTTACACGTTCGGTTGATCTGGGTGATGCTCCTAGCAAGCAACAAACAAGCAGAAGGTGTTTGCAACATGCATCCATTTTCCTCATTGGTCCTGACACAGGTGATCCCATTGAGAGTAGGGTTTATATGCTGAAAACGGTCGGGGGAAGCCATGGTTTCAGGCAGCACACACTACTCTTGCCCGTAGCAGTGTCATAATTTTGCACCTGTGTCTGGAGAAGTTATTTTGTTTCTCTGCAAACGAGGCTGAACATGATGCTCAAACTGGGAACATCTGCTTTTGGTGCCAAATTTTGACTGGTTTCTGTTCTGTCAGATTAGGCTTATGCAATGGCTCAAATTTTCATGAGATTCAATCCAGTCATGTTTGCATTCATTGTCAACTCAGGACACAATCAACTGCAAAAGGACACCCTACTGTTAAGGCTGTAGTCTGCAAACCATAACTGTCTAGTTTTCATTAGGGTACATGTTTACCAGCAATGTCGCTTCCACAAGTTGAGCAAGAAAGGTGACAGACTGCAGTCCTGCATATGTAGCCTATAATTACTCTGTATTTATTTAGACATGTCAGCAATAGCATTTGCATCAGGGTCTAATTGCCCCTTCTGTTTTATGCTAATAATTGACTGCAAGCCCAGAAATGCAGGCAAAAGAAAAAAAAAAAGTAGAAATAGGAAAAATAATAACCAAATTAACAATAAAAAAATCAGTCAATCAATCAAACCAAAAAAATCCCCCAGAACCTACTGAAAGCTAGATACAAAACTTGATGCTGATAGCTTTGGCATTACTTAAATAAAAGGGAAGTTATGGATAATTATTGCTCTGAAACTTCTACTAATGAAAAAGAGTCTACTATAAACATATGCAACAATTGCTGACTGGCTGAAATGGTAGTTTAACTATGTTCCACTTTCTCTTCTTAGCTGTAAGCTCTTCTTTCAAACTGAACTTCTCACTTATAGTTAGCTGTTAATATTTTAGGCAAACAACTGCTTTACATTGTCAACGCTGAATTTATCACACATTATAGAAAGGCTCGGAAGATCCTGGCAGTACAGAATTGAACAGCATGTTGGCATCTTTTCTTTTCCTTCTTTCTTTCTCTCTCTCTTTCCTTCTTTCTTTCTCTTTCTTTCTTTTTTCTTTAAGCAATAGGCTAAAAAAAATATTTAAAACTTATTTGTAAATTCTTCAATAGGATAGCTGAATATAGAGATGAATGTCTCAGAATATGTAAGGGTTTTTCTAAAATCTCAAAATTATAAATACATATTTATTATCTATGATAATAAAAGTGGAAAACATATATAGGTAAATTATATTAGCAATGAGCTGATTTTCTTCTCTGAATCCTGAGGTCCCACGAGTTTTCTACTGAAGTGACATTACTAAAGGAAAGAAATTTACTTTAGAGTTATAAGTGAGATGAAATCCAGATTCAGTCTGTCCCATTTTATTTCTGTATAAAATAGATATTGCACAGTTCAGAACGAAGTGTGATATAATACCAAAACAGCATAGGAGATTAATACTGGAAACTTGTCAATGTGAAAAACATTAACTCTGCCTAAAGAGTATTATACTGTGAGACATTTGTTTTATTTTTATCAATTAGCTTAATCTTTGATTTGAATTCTACACCCTCTGGCATGAAGAAGATGCTTGCTTTTTTTTTTCCTTTAAACAAAGGATTATTCTTCCTCAAAAGGGGATTGTCTAGTTCTTTTATTGTTTTATGTCACACAGGGGAAAAATGCTTTTGAGGCATTACCTCTGAATTTAGCAGGGACGAGAGTTTACTGCTATATAATCATTAGTCAATGCAGTAGCTGAAACCTTAAACAAAAGAAAACAAACTACAAACAGGCAAGCATCCCCTAAAGGCACATCAGAACACCAGAGAGAGGAAGCATGGATTTCAAACACGGCTGCCCAAGCATGTGCTAAATATTGCCGCTCCTGACTTTAAACAGCACACCAAGGAATACAACATCACCTTCTAGTCTTTGAAACAATACTGGGAAGCAAGAGAAAAAGAATTGAAAGGATTTAGCAAATGTACTTTATTTCTACTCTTTTTTATTTTGAGACTTCATGAAAATTATATTTCCAAGCTAATAAAATCCTTCAGTATAAAGGAACTCTATTATAAAGCTATTAGAAAAATATCATTAAACCTCAAATGTCTTCTTTCATGATACGTGCTTCCTCATAACAAGCAAACTGCCTGATCCCTGTGAACTGACTCAGACAATTACTGCTCATACTGTGGTTGTGAGCCACAAGAAAGCTTTAGAAAGATTTTTACCATGTCTGTCCAATTGTATGTACAAACAATCGCCGGGGCCACATTTGGGTGATCACCAGCCTGGGGTAACTGTAAGTACTTGAAAGTAGCTAATTAGAGAACTGTATTTCATCCTGATATATGGCCAAATGTTATACAAATAATATGTATGGTGAAAAGGATCTAATTTATTCAAAGTGTGGAAAAGGAAGGTGATGTATCTAACACAAATAAGAAATATTAAATACATTCTATTTTCTTAATTTCTTTCTACTGGCATATTAACTACAATTACAGAATATATTGTCAGTGTTATTCAATGTGGTGATTGCTTCATTAATTTAAGTATTTGTCAACGCAGAATAAATTGTAGGTCAGTGATTTAAATACAATCTACATCAGTAATGATCTGCAAAACCATTGTGGCGTCTTTACAGTTTCAAGCAGGAGTCCAAAATACAAGCAGGAGTCCAAAATACACCATCTGATGATTGTTCAGGGATTTATATAGCATAAGCTCTTCCATAAAGATAGGTGTACAGCATGCAAAAGCTTTAATCTGTAAGTAATTGAGTGAAAAAAACTTAGCCTGTCACACTCAATCTATCCAAGAGAACTGTCCATCCACTGAAGGATGCTGGTGTAGGGAGGTGCTCTCTAATATTGGTACTTTATACAGTTTTTGAGTGCTAGAATCTAGAACTGCTGCTTTAGTTTGCAAGAATTAGATTCACCACTTGTGTATCAGTAATGACAAGACAATTTGCAGAAGTCACTGGTAAGACAGGCAGCACTCACAGGAGTTTATGGGAGTCAGATGTAGAACAATAAACTGCTTCCAAGAAAATTAATGGATAAAAGATGTTGACAAAGTGTCCCAGGAAAGAATGAGATTTTCATAAAGAATAGGTATCGGTCCTGTCTCTAGCAAGAGTTTTCCTGTGTTTGGTCTTCAGCTGTTTTAGTGAAAATATAGAAGGGCAAATAGAAGCTGGATGAGGTTTTCCGCAGGCACAGTTCCATAAGACAAGGTAAGGTTAAGGAGGACAAATTATTGAGATTTTTGTTATATTTTATTTCCCAGATTGATTCGTCCTGAAGAAAGCATGACTTCATGGAATGAAGTGCTGGAGCTGTGGGCCCTGAGTGAAATTGACCTATGGATGAGTCACAAGTCAGCAACATGTCTTGTTCCCCAAGTGGTTCCCCAAGGCCTCAGAGGCAGAATGTGGCCCACCTGTGTGAGGCCCCACCTGCCCCCAGGTGATCATGGTTGGGGTGGTGGGCGAGGCTACAGCTATATCAACCAGGAACTGAGCAGTTTAGGAGAATAAACAAGGAGCTGATCAGTTTGAAGAGAGTTCCTCTTTGGGGCAGCTTGCTGAGCACTTTCTCTCAGTGGTGTGTTCCCCCTTGGCTGATTCAAGATGGAGAAGAGCAAACAGATGAAGAATACAATCTCAAGAATAAAAGTTATGCTGAGGGGGTGTTGCCGAGTTTGGTGTTGGTCTGAGGAAGAAGAGAGCTAGCAGCACATGGAATGATCTCTAGACTCACCTCCAAAACCCACAGCCACACAAAATCAACAGAAAGCATATGAGGCTTCCCTCGGAGATGGACATGTCACAGTGTCACAGCACTATGGCTAAGTGGGAACTGCCATGCCAGGACCTCTTTCTAATCCAAACTTGTCCTGACATATAGTTTCAGTGGGACAGCAATGTGAAAGGCAAATAACAGCCTGTCTCTTGTTCTTAAAGACATGGGACTGTCAGAGGCCTCTTCACTAGGTAATGAAAGAAAGGGTCTACCCAACCTGCAAGCCAGGTGACACCCTTCCTGGTACTAATGAAGAGCAAGTGTGTCCTTCTATGATCAGATTTCAATATAAGTCTTAGGTCTAAGCTAGGACATATTAAAAACACAATCCTTGAATAATGTACTTCTTAAAGGCATTTTGAAAGTCTTTAATTTGCTGGAAATGTCCTAAAGATGATACAAACCACATGCTATACCACAGCACTTGGAAAACAGACTTTTTATTGGATAATAATGTGGGATGAGAGATATTTCATCTTTCATACATTTATTTGACAAAGATGAATTTAATTCATTCTATCACATTGAATGATACATTTATATTCAGTATGTAGTTTAAAATTTCATAAATGATTAAAGTCCTTGCCGTTTTAATTATAATATGAAGAGAGCAGCTAGAACTTATTTGCAAAGAATAATGTGCAAGTCAATAAATTTCGTGAGTACTCCTGACAACATATAAATGATGACTTTAGCTGCATGACTACCTGTGGAAGAAAGCTAGATAACAAGAGTCCTTGTGTTTCTTTTCCAGCAAACTGAAGCTGCAGTTTGTTCACTTCCGAACTGCAATAACCTCGTTTCAGCAACTGGTAGCAAATGATTGACAGAGCTTTAGAACTTGTCCTGTACATCCTGCACTAATTGAAAAGGTCAGCTTTCCAAGCAGAGGGCTGCAGACAGCTACCATCCACCAAGTGATGAGCTGTAATTTAGCTCGTGTGTGTAAAGAAGATTCTTCACCCTGGAAGAACCAATAAGGGCTCTGAATAAACAAGGCAAGCAGCTCTTGGCTTAGCCTTGCACTATGCAGACAATAGTCTAGCTTTCTTCATGCTCACCCACCATCAGTCTGAATCACAGAGACCACCCTTAGTTAATTCACATCCAGTAAATATTTGGCCAAAAGCCTAATGGAAAGACTTCATTGACTTCTTTTGGCTTTGATGAGACCCATGTGTATCCGCCACTAGGAGGGGACTATCCAAGCATTCAGTAGTGACATGAGTACCTGTCCACAAAGAATTGAACCAATAACAATAGCATACAAGCCAGACATATATCATAGGTCTATTTTTCTCTCTTCACTGGACTTTGGCTCAGACAGTGCAAAGGTATCAGAATAAACTTTGGAAAAACTCACACAACTGGACACGATCCATGTAGACTCATTGACAAGAAAAAAAGTTGACTTTCCTTCAATTTTCTTTCTGCTGGTCACAATGTGGAATACAGTAGATCCCAATTTATTCTATTTATGTTCTTTTTTGACCTAAGAGGCTTGCACAAAGTCATAACACTCAAAGTGTTTATTTTAGAAAGAAAAATACTCATAACTTTTTCAAGCTGGAAGCAGTATAAAAACTAAGCAAGGTGTTATTTTTTCCTCTAATCCTAATTTAAAAAAAAACAAAACACAAAAACAAACAAACAAAAAACCCCACAAAAATCAAAACACCCACAACTAAAGCAATTTTGACCAAATTTTTTGAAAGAGAAGAAAAATGCCTTCAGGCTGAGGAGTCATATGCCAAAGCATAGCCCAAAGCAAGCTAAACCAAAAGAATCAGAAAGTCTTCTGGAAAAGAAGAGCATATAATGGAAACAATGACAGACCTTTAACTGTAGTAGTGCTGCTGGGTGCCACTATAATGAACAGAAACCTACAATCTCCTAGGGTTAATAAGACACCTGTCTTGAAACTAGCAGTCATATTGGTTTTCCAAGCCTGCCACAATACTTAAAGTCTTGATGAAGTTCTTACTGTGCCAAAGGAACTTACTAACAAAGCCACTGAGTCAATTTAACCTAGTGAAACTGGACCCTGTAGACTGGGTTATCAGAGTTTTGTGTTGAGATAATTACAGCACTAAAGAGAGCATATGGGCTGTCAAGGCTGGCACATGGCCTGCGCCAGCTGTTACCTGGGTGCTTTGGAAAATCTACTGAACAGCATTTTGGACACAGAACAGCTATACGTAAGTTTTCCAAGACATCTAGTGGGAGATCCTCATAATAAATTTATTTTTTATATGGGGGAGGATTACACCCAATAATATGAATGCAGGAAGTACAACCTTAAACCTCAAAAGGAGAATACTAGAGGAAAACAATCTTGCATGAAACTGAAGTGTACCAATAGCAAGCCTAACCTGTTACAAAAAGTAAACTACTCAAGGAACTAACTATTGTATAGACCAACTTAAAAACAATAGTCAAATACACCTATTTAAAAGATTTTCTGGCCTCTGAGTCCATGGAATTTATCCTAATATTCTTGGTATTACCACTCCATGAAAAATGTCTTCTAAATGCAATGTCACAGCTAATCAATAATCATTACTGACAACAATTATTATTGATTAGCTGTGATGCTCTTATAGGGCCTGCCTTTATGGGGTAACATTACCAAGGAAAATATTTCAAATAAGATACATCCAATGAGTTAGAGAGAAAATATAAAGAGGAATCAAACAGAAATGTGCTCATTCAGAGTGCAACAACTGTACAGCACAGCCAAAATTTTATAACATGTGACAACTGGAAATTATGATTATTGAATCCAGGTGGCTTATAGTAAACTATATTAATTATTTAGTTAAGTAGACTTAATTACTTAAGATGAACTTCCTAAATGCAAGGTCATTCTAACTAAGCCTTGAATATCTACAATGTCTATGACCTGAGAGAATGACTTGGAGACATGAAGACTGACAAGTCATGGGGGAACTAATGCTTAATTTCCAAAAGCTGCCAGATGCAACAGAGTTTTAGGATCAAAAGCGTTTGCCATAACTATAGCTGGGATTAGTAACACTGCCACAGATCTGAGACCCACCTGTAAGATCCCAAATCTTAGTTTCTCAAAGCGAGTTAAACATAGAAAGCTGAGTTAATGAAGCCTGAGTTTCAATTTCAAGTCACCTTATCATGTGAAAACACAGATTCATATCTCTGGCATCATTACCTTCACGGACCTAATGCACATATATTATTATTTGTTCCACACCATTCAATTTCATGTCTTCATGAATCTCTCGAGAAATTAAGGAATGGACAAACCAAGATTTACTGTCTCTCTGAATGTGCCATGTCAGTAGGAACATAGTTAATTTATATTTCCTCCTTTTCTGACTCAAAGATGTATCAACATCATGGCTTGTAAAGAAGGGTTTCTAATAAGCTGGTTCAATTAATAATTTTCTGTATGCTGAAATTCTTAACTTACCTTTGCTGGTCTGCATCTATTTGAAAGCATAAGTAATGCATAGAAAAGCTCAAGGACTAACAATATTGGTATCCTACTTTTTTCGAAGCAAAATCTGCCTTTTTTTAAGCTCTAAAACCCTATTTGATTGAAAAGGAGTGTATTTTGGAGTTGAAAAATTCAGTTATTAGATTTAAATTTTTTAAATCCTATCCCTTAAAAACATTTAGGAAATCCAGTTGTATTACATCAAAGTAAGTGCATTACCACATTATATTTTGCAAGCTTTGGCAAATAAAAAAATCCCCCAGAAGAATCTTAATTCTTATCTATGGAAAACATTAAACTGCTAAGCGCTAACAACTGGAATTAGTCCTTAAATCTCTAATGAGAATAATAAAACATGAGTGCAGTTTGTGCTGTAACTTGATAAGGCCTGAATTTACTTGCTGTTAGTAAAAGTTCCTGATCCAGCAGTATGGCGTTTTACTCCCTGAGGTACAGGAAACAATATCTGTCCTTTAGGAGCATCCTCTGTGGTAAGCACTTCTTATCGGGGCTATCAAAGGACTAAGATAGCAGTGTAATATCCAGTAACAGCAGCTTTATGAGCAGATTCATTACTGATTTAAATCAATCTAAAGCAGGTAGTTCTGTTTAACCCGTTCAGAACAAAGCTGACCTCCTTGCAAAATAGTTTCTGCTGAAAGTAATGCAAACTATTACTGTGCTACCACATGTGATAGGCATTGAATCTCAGCAGGATGAGGAAACAACTCAATGCTGCAAGACTCCACAAAAAAACTGTCCTTTATACTAAAAGCCTGTTACTCTGCAAAGATGCAATACTTTTCAATACTAAAATTTAATATTCTTGAAAATACTGATTTGAACTAAACTAGGACACTATATGCAGAAGGAATTTAATTGAGCCTTTCCAAAATCAGCTTGCTGTCAATTTGTCTGAAAATGTATTTTTTTAAAAAGTCAATATCTAAATAATATTCACTGAAATTTTCTGGCAAAGCACTTACTGGACGACAGTCTTCAGATTTTATTTGCTTATTAAGA